>WURT03109313.1:0-12119 GCA_009936505.3 Holothuria glaberrima
CAGTCAGTCAGTCAGTCAGTCAGTCAGTCAGTCAGTCAGTCAGTCAGTCAGTCAGTTAGTTAGTTAGTTAGTTAGTTGAATCATGTGGTGTCAATGTTAGATATAAATACAATCGTCACAAAAGTTATTGTTCAGTTTCATCGAGAGGCATTCATAGGTTCAATAAAGCATCTAATCCACGACGCCGAACAGTCGCCCTGACGGTCTACATGATATTGCCCTCAAGAAAGCAGGAGAATAGCTAGGATGAACTTTTTAGGGGGCCTAGGTATAAAATGTTGGGGGGTCGCCGCTCTGATAGCCCTCCTGGGAGGGCCTATTTGAGAAAATTTCTAATAATTAGGTGTCCTTTGATGCAATCTGGTTCTATATATTTTATTGTTTTAACTGAATTTATATTCAAAAATTATTCGTTGATCTCATACGTGCACAAAATGTGATTTTTGCAAATACATTAATATTTTCTTTATTCGTACACATTTTATTAAGACACAAACAATCTTAAGGTGCCTTACAAACATCTGGGGGCCCATCCCCCTTCTAGGTCCCCCATATCTACGTGCCGGCAAGGAAGGAGTTCAAACCATTTCTTCCGCAAACCCCAAATTTTTCTAGGTTTTTAAGTTATACTCCAAATTTTTAAATATTTCGTAAAAATGAAGTACATTTAAAGAAAAAAAATCATAAAAATTTTTACATTTTTACATTTTGCTCAACAAAAATAATCATTTTTTTTATTTTGCTTCCAAAAAACCCAAAACTTTCGGTGCTTTAAGTGCCGAAGGGATTTGCTTCGGGCATACAACCCGTCGAATTAGACTGTGCTCCATGTTGCGACCCTTTCCCCGTCCGAGAGCAATCCCTCGTTTTTGGTCGGGCAAGCCGTGGTTTTACCCTGTCAAATATAAAATTGAATGGGCTTATCTTTTCACTTAATCTATTAGAATATTTGACAAAATTATAGATAACCTTTTTCACCAGTGTAAAACTAATGAAAAAGGTTATTAAGGTGGTTAGAGAAGCATTAAAAAATGAGCAATAGGCATATTTCCCTAACTATTGACTCCTATCTTGTCTGCATAGCAAAGAGTAGGGACAATTTGCGTTTATGTTGTAAATGCTTAATACAGTACGTGACTGAAGATAATTTTTTCACTTTTCAATTATCACTAACTATGTTTGTGGGGAGGTCTCCATCATGTTGAGCAATTCGTGGGGGACTTCCCTTGACGCTACATGCTACATATGAATCAAATCAAAGCTTAAACCAGACTTTCGTCCTTTGAATGACTCCTTTTTTCAATTTATGTTAACCAGCAGTGCATTATGAAACATCACCTTTAAAATGGAATTGGCTTAATATTTTAGAATCCGCGTAGAAAAAGGTTTTGGAGATAGGCATTACAAGACAGTAATGCATATGATTGGTTTCTCTTCTTAAAACTCAAATGGAATTTTTTCAATTACTTAAAAACTGTTCCGAAAATGAAAATATGTTTAAAGTAAACAATGAATACTATCGACTATCTAAATTTTATAAAGATACATTCATATGCACTTAAAACTATGTCAAATGAATACTTTAATTGTATTTTTTATTTATATTTGAATTGATTTTAATATCGTTACTGTTTTAAATTTACTGAAATGATACAATTAAGGGTATATCTTTAGAAGTTGAAAGTTCACTTATGGTATTACAATTTTGACATTGCAGTCTAAAACTCCATAGAAACAGCCTTGTAAATACTGATCTTATACATTAAAATAGTAACTACGTTAAGAAATCATAGATTTACACTTACTAGGCCTAATGAAATTACTTTGAATTGAGAAATATGTTACAAAGCGAGATTCGAAATCATTACCTTATTGACAGTACCTCTACAAGTTTGGTTCTTCTCAAACAGGAACAATGTAAGCTCTTCAAGGACAGCACAACCTTCATAAAAGGAATCAGAGGACGTGTTTCATATACTAAGTTAAACGCATGTTCAGGGCCAACTTAAGGTCGATCATAACTCTTTATGAAACAGTACCCTGGTCTTAGTCCTTAAAGCTCAACTTGAGTAACATATGTGGTGTTAGATATATCTTTTGTTAACAATCCTTTAGTTGAGAAAATTGAAAGTGAAAGTATTGCTTAAACTGCAGGAAATCCTTTCGTTCAGAGATATACATGAGAAGTTGTTCCCACAGAAGACACAGTCGTACAAAGCAATAAAATACCCGTCAGCCTAAAATCTATCTATTATAAAACAAACCTCATAAAGGAGGTGTTCCCTACCTGTACCTACTCCCCCACTTGAGTTGTATTGACCTAGTAGATCATTTTACAAATATTCCATTTTATTTACCAAGTCATTGCTAACCACAGAATTCTGTGGTGCCAACTCTCTTGACGGCAGGGAGTAAGTTTTATAGTTGTCGAACAGGTGTTAAGTTATTGTGATTTATTGCTTACTTTTCTTCTATCATTTAAAATGTTCTGGGGGTCTGAATTTGACAAAAATTAGATCGAGGAAGGTGTAAATTTTCCATAGAACCTGATTTTGCCAATAATATTATTGGCAAATGTGTTCTTTTGAAGAAACCCCTGTGTCATAATATACCCAGTACCAGTCAACTTTGAGAAGGCCATAAAATTAAGTGGCAGTGAAGGGCATATCCTCCCTATTCACTGCCAGACTTTCCCTGTTCATTGCCAACTCTTATGACCGTCAGTTCTGTGGGATCATCTTGGCATGTACAGCTCAGTTTTGCATCTGGAGTGGGACAATTTGGCACCGCCACCTGTTGGACATTATGTGGCCTCTCGTGAGAAATACCATCAATCGGATTCTCATTTCACGGTTTATTTACACAAAGTACAGAGACCAATATAATTATATCACACAACTGATTTAGAGCATTGTCAGCACACGGCCTAATTGGCCCCTAATCGGAAGCAATAGCTCATAAGTCAACTTAAGCCCAAACTTCTCAACACACAGCCATGTCAAACCTTTGTAGCAACAACATGTAGAACTGCCGTAGGTCTATTAAATTGCTTCACGGCCGGTTATATTGCTTTGAAATAGCCTTACAAAAATGTGCGGCAAAAGTTCCAATACCACACGTGAAATACTGTGTCAAAGTGCACAAAACTATGGTGAGGTGTGAAGAGTCGTGAAATTTCTGTGAATTTTGGCATGGCAATATGTGTGTTACAACCGATAATGTAAAAATTAACCGATAATGTAAAAACAACCGATAATGTAAAACAAATCTACCGATAATGTAAAAAAAAATTACCGATAATGTAAAAACTCTCGTTTGCCGATAACTTAAAAAAAAAATTTACCGATAATGTAAAAACTGTTCTAACGAAGATTTCATATAGTCCTACTTACATGTGTGCGTGCATATGGGTGTATGTAGGTAGGTAGGCAAGTGCGTAGGTAGTTGACAAACTTTTTATCTCACCAAAAAGAACTTAACTACGATAAAAAATATCACCACTTTCAATACCACATGTGTCACCACTCTTGACTACACTTTTTTCCTTATGTATTTTCATATGTATTTTCATATTACATGTGATTATGAGTGTTTACGTGTGGTATGCCGCACGTTTTTCTTGTAAGGAAAAGTGACTGCTATTACGCCTAACAAGTTAATTACGCCATTTTAATGGAATCTATCACTCTAGGCTTCACTTAAAGTTTTTTTGTTTTAGGAGTTGTGGCATTATAGTTCAAAACGTTCTTTGGCTTGATGACAAAGCTAGAAAACCAAGCGTTATCGTAGAAGGGGTCTGTGGAATGGACACATAGACGTTACTCAACAACCTCTCTCCCTTCAGACCTTTACATCTTGGGTTTGCATGCAATGTTTCACTCTAGAGTGGCTGGAAGCCATTACGCAGTACCTTAGCCTGTTAACCAAAAGTCCAAAAAGCAAAAACCCCATACACCGCAAACTGAAGCGGTTTATATACCTTGTAACGTTACCCTGTATTACCCACTATTACCTACTTCAGACCGATAATAAAATAATGTATCGAGGAATCATTGAACTTAACACTTCAAAGAAGAAACATATGGATCAAGAAAGTGAAAACACTTTAAATGTACGCCGCAGTCGCTACCTTGACTTTGTCTAGTATGAATCTCGCTGGAGATCAACTTCGATGATCTTAGTGCTAATGTTGAACAACGATATCAGGTCAAAGCCTCGTTTCCACTTTTTCGATGCAGTTTCACTTCCTGATGAGCAACTGGATTGATTCTTCGATGTAGAGCATCAGTACAGAGTAGCATAACGTATAAGGGATGCACTTTAAAGCAAAAAGGGGTGCTTCAGATTGCTGCGATATAAAGCTGGTTAGTTAGATAGATGAGGTTGTACGGCTCAGTTTCTAACCAACTGGTTTTAAGTCGGGCCGGCCACGGACTTTTTTCTAGTTGTGACTCACTGGCTTGTTTTCCCTACCCCATTGCTTATGCTGAGCACCAATACAATGGCAGTAGGTGCGGTTTACAGGAACAGTGTGAGTTATATATAAGTTGTGTAAAATAGGGAAACTTTCTGTAGTTTTGTGAATGGATATATTTGGCACTAGATTTTCATTATGGCCGTAACTGGTACTAAATAATAAAGTTGCATCAAAGTTAGAAATAAACGGATATGGTTTCTTACCAAGGTGTGAACTGATGCAAATTATATGTTGATATTGCTGCAATTATGGCTGATGAGACACAAGTCCCCCTTTTATGCACGCTCCAGTTTAAACAACAGGAACTATCGAATTTCAACGACAAATGCCCTTAGAACTATCAAGCACTGGCTATCATGATATCAGGCACGTTACGTCCTAGTGTCCTAACAACGTACGTAGCGATCGGGCGATCAGTGAGGCTTTGGTGAGCGGCCTAGGGGCTGTACAAAGAGCCAACTCATCCAAGGACGTAGGAAGCGGGGGACTGAGGTGCGATAGCCCCCGGCGAAATTTGTGGGGCGGAAGTATGCTTCACCCCCCCCCCACTTTCCAAGGACGAAAACCCCTTTTTTGTCTCTTTTGTAAGAAATGTCAATTATTAGCAGTAATTTACTTCAAAATCTGTCCAAAATGCTGCACCAATTTGCATCTAAGGACCCTCAAATGTCCAAAAAATTTTCAAAGAAAACCCTTATTTGTCTCTTCTGTAAGAATATCAAAAATGTGCAAATGTGTCAAAATTTGTCCAAAGTGATGCACTAAATTGC
Source organism: Holothuria glaberrima (assembly GCA_009936505.3). NCBI lineage: Eukaryota > Metazoa > Echinodermata > Holothuroidea > Aspidochirotida > Holothuriidae > Holothuria > Holothuria glaberrima. Next base: position 5,248 of record WURT03109313.1, read on the forward strand.
ATCTAAGGAACCTCAAATATCCAAAAATTTTCCAAAGGGGAGAGGGGCACCCTTTCCCTTTAGATCCCTCCCCCAAGACAGCGATCCGGATGGAGGTTCAGCCCCCCCCCGTCTCGAAAAGCTTCCTACGTCTATGAACTCATCCACATTCTTAAAAACCCTTTGCATTGACGTAACCATCTACTTGACAAAGGATCATGACTTCATGACAGAAGAAACACTGAATGTCATGTGTACCGTTCAAAAGTTAGTTATGGGCTTACACCTCAGAGGAAGAAGCAATTCTGTTTCGTTTGTGCTGTAACATCTAATATGTACTGTCGAAAGTGACTTCAGAGTATTGTAAATGTTCAGCATGTGTCGGTAAGATAGCTTATGACGTGCTGTCGTTCAACAAGCTAGGTGCTCAGCAGATGTTTAGACACTTTATTTAGATTCGGGGGAATAAAATCAGTTATATTGGCTGATAAGCTAGAGGCCATCTTTTGAGGGAGCTAGAGTTTGCACAGTCTAGGACGATGGCACTTTTCCTTTTTACCAAACGTTAACCAGTTTCGATTGCTTCAAACATGAACGGACACGTAGGCCTTATCAAGGTGTGACGGCTGAGGTCACGATATTCTTCTTTTGAAAATAGTTTCCCTTGGTTTTCATCGAAATTGTGTGGATCTGGCTTAAGTACCAGCATGAACGAGTAATGTTCCCATCGTGAGGACTTTGTCGGTAAAAAGAAACTTGACATGCGAAGTGTTGAGTTGCTTTAGTTTTCGCTCAAGTTTAATGAGTGTACTTCTCAAGTTTTAAGTGAAACTCTTGGTGTTAACGCGAATGGGTAAACAAAAATAGACTGGTAAGTTTAGGCCACTCAAATAGGGGACAACGACATACATTGACTTTATGATATAAAGGTACGGGTAACATGCTTATTCGTACAATGCTTAGTACTTAGTAACCGGGATTTTGGCATTGGCTCAATCACTGCTACTAGAAAGTGACGTCAACCCATTTCGTGTGTATTGAAAAAAGAGTTATTATTCTAAACGTTTAAACTGTAAGATCAAAGCAGATAAGACCATGTGACAAATCTGAAAATGAATGAAATACGAGTAATTCTAAATGCAGGTAAACGTGCATGTCTTAAAAGCACTAACGTTATTTCGACCAGGGAATTGTTGTTTTGACTTAATGAATTTCCCAAAGTTGGTCAATACAATGCTTTTGAACCCTATGGATCCCAAAAGCCTAACATGCCAAAAAACAAATACCTTTATGAGATGCGGGTCAACTTTACCATGATAGTGCCTGTACTATTGAGTAAAGATGCCTCACTCCTGCAAAGTTGGTGTAGGGTAATGATTTATTGCAAACCTCATCACAATATGCAAGACACCTGACGACCTGGTCCTTTTCTTCACAGTGCGAAAAGATTAATCAACTTTTGTTAATTTAATAGATTCTCCATTACGTACCTTGTTCAGATCTAAAGATTGTTTTCGTCACTTGGAGTGACGACTATGGAGTGTACTTCAGATTTTTCTGAGGTGTTAGGATGCAATCCATCAGACATAAAAAAAATTGTAGCGCATGTTAGGAGGGAAATATTCCCCGTGTTACGACTTAAAAACTCCCACACTGGAGGGAATTAATTTCAAAGATTTACATCCGAGCCAGTATTTACTGAGGTACTTCATCTTGAGTCTCGGTTTGCAGAATATCTAGTTTACACTCTAAAGTCATGTATTATCTCTTCCACTTCAAGTTTAGTCATGTTAAACCTTTGCTCAATTCGCATCGAGTCGTTTCGAATTATTCCCCAACTCGGGTCGAGTCATTTCGAATCTGTGGTAAGGGTCGAATGACTAGAGCCCCAGTGTATTCCTGTTAAGTCACCCCCATTCACTTGATCTGTTAAGTCGGGTCACTACGAGTCCCTGAATTTGTAAGTAAGGTCAGTTTGATTCATTCATATGTTGTATGTGTCATTTTTAACTTTCGCTTTATCAGTGTTTGCACTTGGATTTAAGAAAACGGGAGCCTTCGACTTTGTCGGGAGGGCGTTTTAAACCTATTTGCGGTTGTCAGTTGTCCATGTAGCAGTCATGTACTTAAAGTTTACCAGTGAAAGCCTCAGCAGCGTGGTTGCGAAATTCGTCAAAACCTTGATTAAGGTATATTAAATGATAGTTAGAAAATTATAATGATATTTTGATATGTTCACAGTACAGTTTGTTTCAATGAATGCACTTATCTCATTTCAAAGAAGAGCATTAGCTATTGTTCTCGATTTATTTCACTAAGATTGATCCAAGCAGGAAGCCTTTAATTACACACTTTGCTAACCCTAATCGCAAACGCAAACTTATTTATGTGGTTTAATGAAATATTTTTTTTCTAATTTTACACAAACACATTGCTTAAAAGTCCTATTTATAAATAGGAAGGTACCGTAAGAAGTTGGGCCGTCCACTGGGAAATTATTTTTTAGGTATTTTTGGTTCTTTTATAGATTTGGGCAAAGATGAAAAGAGTTCGTATTTTGCATTTTTCTCATCGTCAGATCTCTTGCATAAAATAGAGGTACAAATTAGTTAATGCTGTAACTCTAATTTTGCAGGAATATTGTTCAACTCTTCCTTACTTTTAAACAAACTTTGTGTAATTTCAGCATCATTTGGTAGAGATAAGATGTTTTTAGTTTACGTAAATTGCAGTGTACGGTGTTGTATGTAATGTACACTAACAACTCCATATGATAAGGTACTCAGACGTTGCAAACGGCATTCTTCCGATTTAACTCTAAAATTCTGATATCTTGTCTCTCCTGGATGCGGCATTACTGTTGATTCTTGGGTGAAATTGGCAACTTATGAGGCAATTTTGTTTAAAATCTAACAATTTTTTTTGCTGATTTGTGAACAGACGTCTGTTCGTTAAACTCCAACGAAGGCCAGACTTAATAAAGTGGACCTGCGCTCTAGAATTACAAGAGAATATAGGTTAGAGGTTGAAAAATGACTGGCATTAATCCAACTCCTATTTTCATAACTTACCCTGTTGCTGAGATATAAAAGTTGAATTTATTCTCTGAAGTTTAAATAGTTGATCGCGCAATAATTTGTGATGTCCTTCTTGTACAACTTACATTACCTGCTTTGTTTCCTTCTCAAATGAAAGTGTTTATATGACCTTGTAAGGTTAATTGTTTCGCTTGCATAACACGTTGTAAGAACAGGAGTTATCAGGCTAATTTACTCAAAAACAGCATGACAATGATCACATTTTGGCACAAGGTACAGTGGCTTTCGACAAGACAAAGAAAAACAATTTGAGCAGTATAAGAATGGCATCACTACTTATTGCGCACTCTACCATTTTAATTGAGTGAATTGGCTTCAACATTTTATATGTCAGCTCAGAAATGTCCTTTGAAGGTCATGGGAGTTGGACTATCTGGAAGCATTTTTAAAGCTTGTTACATGCAATTTTGAGCTCTAAACTTTGGGTAGAAAAAGTACGGTAGCTTATGAAAAGCCAATTTTGGGTCATATTTTGTGACGTTTTTCCTTTTTCCCCCAAAATATACAGCCTTGAGGCCTAATCTTCTCAGGATGTGTTCCTGATCGTTTTGGTCCTAATATAAACAAATAAAAGATTGTAGTTGTTACAGAAGTGTGAAAGTAATTTCTTAAGATTATATATTAATATTACATATTTTTTCGGTTTTTTGGTAAAAAGCAAGAATTTTCATCCAAGTTTCGGATATATTTGTTCTATTAGTTCAGCCAAAATAGTTGGTACCGTTGCAAATATTTCTTTAAATTAATCTATTTTTATTAATTGAAATGAAGTTTTCAGGATAAATAGTCGCAAATATATGAGTTTTAAGGGTCATATACTGACCACCTGAGCGTTTGGAAGCTATTTTCTACTCTCAAAAGAGTTGAAAATTAAACAGGGGAACGAAATTCCTGGATATTACTATATACATCGCAATTCACGCAGTCTTAAAAGTGATAGTAGACATCTAAAAATTCCGTATAATTGCATAAGACCTTACAATCCATGTAGTCCATGGCATCTGTACCCACTGTGTGATTTTTAATAGAAGTAAGAAAGTTTAAAAGTAAGGCACCATAGGACAACGATAAGTAACAGACGAGGTTTGTAATTTTGATCGTCTGTTTCTCAAACGACTAATTAAAACGTTTTTGGTCAAAGGTCTTCCCAGCTTTTATGTCTATGAATAGGAGTCCTAAATTTGAAAATGATTCTGTGGTCACTCAAAACTTTTAATGGCATACGTTCTTCTATCGGATAATTTCGCAATTGTTTGCCCAATGCCTCATTAGAACGCATCTCGGATCAAAGTAATAAGTTACGCAATGCACCAGTGATCATTGTGTACAGTTTTGTATGAAAATGGTAAATTAAGTGTCTATAAACCAAACTGATGATACTTTACCTGTCATTAATCAGGGTTAGTTAGGGTCAGCACAAGTCATATGCTATAGTTTTGAAACCTTTGAATTAAAAGAAATTTAAATAACTGCAATAGACTCCTCGAGAATGGAAATGATGTCTATAATATCGTAAAGATGAACAAAACACTTTACTGGAAGGTAAACCAATAAATATTTCTGGGACCCCTTTTTCTGTTATACTTAAAACATTTCGTCTGTCCCAAAGAGAAAGTTATTTTTTTTTCTTGTCTTGAATCAATGCAATTATTGTTTGCTATAGCAGTGGCCAATTTTAACCCTTAGATGGTGTTGTCCGTTTCCATATCCAACCCCCATGAGCTACGGACTTTGAGTATGGATCGTACGTTGTTCACTCCTGAAAATACTTTCTAGATCTGCCATTTCGTACCATACATTTACCTGGCATTTATTAGAGGGCGTTCTTGCGTTTTATATTTCCTGAAGTGGAATGAAATACAACGAAGATGCAGACAATTACGTTCTTTTCATTCCAAAATGTTTTAAGGTCAGACAAAACGACAAAATATTTATCCCTTTATTAGCACCAAAAACTACTGTTTTTTTTTTTTTTTTTTTTTTTGGTTACGTTATTGAGAAGAGTGGTGAATTTTCATCAAAATAGCAAAGATAGTTTAAGTTAGATTTTCTTGGGATTGTTCAAATTATTATTAACTTCGCAAACAATATTTAGATATTATGCATTCTTGTGTACTGTAAGAAAGAACCATCAAGAACATGCTCCACTAACCCAAACAGTGGCCCAGGTGTATTGTATTCTCGTAAGCGACTATATTAAGTCGAGTCACCTGACGTCCTGCCCTCTACATTCATTTCTTACTGGTAGCTGGGCCGGTATTTATCGTCATCATTCCCTGAAAGGGAACATAGACCTACCTAAATAATTTTAAATGGAACTGTTAGTAACGTTAGTCGGTATAAATTTCTTTTGAACTTTTGAACTAGAAAATCACTTAATTCTTTAACTCTCATACCAAGCTGCCACACTCATGTGAGATGAACTGGGAGTATCTGATCTTGCTACAAGTTTTTTTTATTTTCAAAGTAAACTTTTGTTTAAGCCGAACTGAATAACTCTAAGGAGAGCTGTTCGGTGTTTCCCCTATTTTTTAAGTTTGTGTTCCAGGTTTCGTTCAAGGTACCTAAACTACACAATCATTTATTGTATCTTGTTAGCTTGAAAATCAAATGAAAACTTTGCTGAAGAAATTTGATCAGTCGGGCTAGGAGAAGTACGTATTCCATTTGCCTCTGATAAAAATGAAATGCATGGAAATACAAAAATCCAGTTAGATAATTGCTTGACTTGTTGCTGCTGTGTTATTTTTTGAAGTATATACCCCTAATTCAGGAAAACACTTTCGTTAATTTAAGGACTGCCATCATTAGTGACTGGGTAAACACCATGCAGTTTGCTATGAGAAAATGAGGCAAATCAACTCTGACAATAAAACAAAGATTGGTATGATAATAAGGAGAGGAACGATTTTTTTTCTTCCTTAGATCTGTCAAAGGCATTCGATATATAGTCCGCGGTACTAAATTTCAGGTTACTGACTGGCACTTTGATGGTTTCGTGGTCCTTTGTCAGATTAAAACCAGTTGTGTTTATTGCTAATAAGAAGTTTCTTATACGTGATATTAGCATATTAGCTGTGGTGTACCCAAAGGTTCCATTCTTAGACCTCTGTTTTTTTTTTTTTGGGCATTTTCGTATAGCCTACAATTTTTGTTACTCTTCCTATTTCTGTCCTTTCCTTTTGTGCCGAAGATAGTCTTTACAAATGTTTAGATCATACCAATGGAGCGTGAATAGTGATACTGGGCTAGACATGATTTCAATAGGCCTATAGTTAAAAAACAATAAAATATCTTTAAATATATCTAAATTAACTTAAGTTAACGATTTCTACCCGTTCATTGGAAACTGGCTCTGTCCAGTCCTTTATTGGACGTCCGGAGAACGGCATAATTAGGACAGCTACACTGCGTTGTACTTGCACAGACGGGAATTTTGACTGGAAAGATCACATTGACTCACTGTGTTCAGAAGTTTCAAAGTAACAGGCATCTTGTACAATGTAAGCTCCTTTATTCTTCCTATTGAGTTGGTTCACAAAATTCATGATTTTTTTAACAACTGTTGAGATTTACTTACATCTTGAGGTTAAATGATCAAAATAAGAGATTCGGCACATCTGTCTCCCACACTGAGATGGTAATGATAGGGTAACTAATGATTAAAAACATTTATTACAACTTTGTGACCAGACACTTCTTACCATTATGTAGTAATCATACACTGTAAAAACAGTGTTTATGAATTAAACACTTTTCTAAACACTTTTTTGCCCCCACTTTGGAAACACGTTT
>WURT03109324.1:1254-12119 GCA_009936505.3 Holothuria glaberrima
ATTTTGTATTTTGGGGCAAGTACCAGTGATTTTAACCGTGAGCTATGCTTAGATTTTTTTGGAAAAAAATTGAGCTAGTATATGTGAAGTTAGTTAGATGAGGTTTAACGACCCTGTTTCCAACCAATTGGCTCAAGTCGAGCCGGCCACGGCCTTTTTTCCAGTTGTGGCTCACTGGCTTGTTTTCCTCTACTCCATTGCTTATGCAGAGCATCACGCTCAACGGCAGAAGGTTCCATTTTTAAAGTCTTTGGTACGAGTCGACCTGGGAATCGAACCCAGGCCTCCCGCATGCGAGGCGGATGCTCTACCACTAGACCAAACACGCGGAAGTATATGTGGAAGATGGGTTATGAAGTATATTATGTCTGTGGCTTCTTAAAGTTATCACTCTCTTAAAATTTTCAGATCCCTGGGCTATCTAATTGGACAATTAAAGGGACTTTGGAAAGGATTAACCAAGTATAGATAAATATGACATGGTCAGGGATGTATTAACATCTGTTTTCATTAGAATCTAAACTTAGCAAAACAAAACTTTGACTTTTGCTTTTTTGAAAATTTTGAATTTTGTATCCAGATAAACCATGGTGCTCAACTGCTCAGAAATGTTCGTGATGACCTGGGTAAGGTTGTCCTCGTCTGTGAGGGTAAGAAGAAACAGACCAACCATGAGAGAGCTCTGCTGAGTGACCTTGCTAAAGGCATTCTCCCATCTAGCTGGAACCAGTACACTGTACCCAGGGGTCTAACCGTCATCCAGTGGGTATCTGACTTCAGTGAACGCATCAAACAATTGCAGAAGATTTCTACCAGTGCTGGAAGTGGAGGAGTCAAAGAACTAAAAGTATGTAGAAAGTCTCATCATTATGAACAGGGAGGTGTTAGAAGGAGATGCAAAGTTCTATATACTATTAGAAGCAAATTTCATTTCAGACAGTCATCTTGCCCTTCTTTTCAAAATTTTTATCTCAATACCTAGATCAACTGGATCAGTGATGCATTGTCAAAATGACAATGAGAAGATACACCCCTTAGGTTGAACTTGTTAACTTTTCGTTGCCAGCCATCGTGCAAAAATGTGAAATTTTAACCTTTCGTCGTTATTCGTCACACTAAATGTCATTTCATTTACAGTCAGCTAAGAAGTTTTTTACAACTTACTTTTCGAATGGGTTTCTTGACAATGGAAAACTTTGCTAAAATCTGAGAGAAATGTATAGACTTGAACAATGTTTCCAGCAGGTGACGTATTAAAATTGTGGGGGCACAATTGACGTACATTATGTGAACGTTTGTTGCCAGTCATTTTACTGAAAATCCTGAAAAGTTTGGTTATTTGTGGAAACAAACCTTACTTTAAAGCATGTATAAACAATGGTCATTTGTCTCGGGATTACTTGGAAAAGAAAGATCATCATTAAAGGGTTTAGTCAACTGAAACTTCACAATAAAAACAAAGTGACCTGTCAATCAAATGGCTGTGCCTGCAAAGAATTGAATCATTTTCAAGTACACATTATCTGACAGATTTGGTTGTTGTATCTCCTTCCTAACACCTCACTGCTATGAAACAGTTAACTTGTCTGCTGACTGAATTTGGTGATCAGTCTGAATATTTTGCAGTGGTATTTAGTTTTTTGGCTGTGTGCAGATGCGGTGAAATTGATTGATGAAAAATAAAAAGCAGGCTACTTTGATCTATATTTGTTTTATGTATGGTTTAATGTTGTTTGAGGAAATGGGTGTCATTTTTTGTCAATGGAGAATGTTTTCCCTTTTACTTCAGACCCAGAAGGTGTGGCTGGGAGGTCTCTTCACACCAGAGGCATACATCACAGCTACCCGTCAGTTTGTTGCCCAGGCAAATAGCTGGTCCCTGGAAGAATTGGAATTACAGGTAAGCCAGAAGTAACAGAGGACTCTAATAGTACTAATTGTAAAAATGTTTGTTGTGGTAGTTGTAAGAGATAGTGAGAATTTTAAAACTTGGTTAGTGAATATTTTGTGAGTTATGTAAGGAGTTTTACATTTTGTGGCAGGAGTAGAGGGTATGTGGAGAAAATGTTAGTAGTGTACTATAATTTTGAGTAGACCTTGTGAAATTAGCAGCTTCATTCTTTTGATAAATGTTGGATATCATAGTACTTCACATTGAGTGCAGCAGTGTTCAACATGTGAAGTCTTTTTGAAATAGATATTTTAAAGGGGTAGCTGTGCAAATTAATTTGCACATGGTATAGCTATTATACAAAAATGCACCTTAACAATATCCACCTTTACTCAATCTCCTCTAGATAACCATCTCTGACCAAGGCCAACAGCTACAGATGGATGATTGCAGCTTCATTGTCACAGGTAAGAACACATCACATTTTATTTTTATAAAGATAATTTCAAAGAGTGAACTCATTTCTTTAAGTCCAGGGGTGACATCAGGAGGACAGGAGGAAGTGGCAAGGCCATGAGTGAGGGAAGGCTCCTCCTTTCCCATCTTGGAATTTTTCGACTTGATCTAAGAACCTTGTAAGGTACAAAGTATGTGGTCCCAGATGGTGACCAGTTGGCCTATTGAACCATTAGTTTAACTCTCAAGGACAGCATACTCTTCAAGAACCCAAAGCTTTCCTGGTTTTTACATCCCACAATCTATCCCTCCTGTCAGGGCTTTTGATTGCTGTGCTGCCCTAACATCACTTTGGGAGTTCCCTCCTGCCCCTTCTGGTGCTATCCCTGTTGACGTCCTCCGGTGTTCAACTGTTGGGTTGAGTGTGGTGCAGGTATGGCCAAAGGTGTCATTATTAAATGTAAAAATGAAATTGAGGGTCAGGAGCCAAATATGGGTTTGACGGAAATATTTCAGGTCTCCAGATTTTTTGTTGTCTGCGTGCAGTTCTCCCGCCATAAAACTTGTTATACTTCATTGTTTAAATGTGCTCTGTAACATTTGTGTTGCATTGGGTGGGTTTTGATCTTCAAAAAGTGGGTGTGTGTGGGGAAAAGGTTGAGGGCCATTTTGGGAGATGATGAAATTTCATATTAATCCACGTGACTGATTTCTACATTCTTACAGGTCTTAAGCTGCAAGGAGCCAACTGTAAGCAGAACAAGCTAGAACTGAGTACCACCATTCAGACAGAACTCTCTGAAACTAGCTTTAAATGGATCAGGTGAGAGATCTTGAACCAGGGAGCTACTATGGGTGGATTCCAAACTGGTCTCCCTCCTTTGATAACTATGTGGTTAGCCAGAGATAAATTCCTTAATGATTGTCTTGCTCTTGAAAATATTTTATGACTAAAGTGAGATTAGGAAGTGACAACAATTCTTCTTGTCCTTCGCTATGTCTCAAATAGTTCTTGGGATGATTTCACCCCATAACTGGTATATTGTCAGTTGTCGAAGAAAACAAAAATTGTTTCATCTGAGTATGGCAGTTAAACCCTTTTTCAAAATGTTCAGTATAACTTGAAATAAAATTTTTAACATGGATGCATTTTTCTGTATTTAAGAAACAATGCAGAATGGTCTTAATTGTTTAAACAAAAGGTAGGCTTACCAGCTTTGCAGAAAAGAGATGCTATTTGTTTGAAAAGTCAAAATGATAAAGAAAGTGCACCACTTCAAAGTGCATTCACAGTTGGTTATATTAGAAAGGGGACAGCAGAGGTTTCACACTTGATGATAGAGAAGATCACTTCAAAACATTGTCTCCTTCAAATCTGTGTTTGAGGATTACCTTAGTATCAGAGAATCAAACTTTCATTGAGAATTCAGGTCAGTCAAACAAATTTAGAAAAGGAACTGAGGGACCTGTCAATGAAAGGTCTCCACTAATAAAAAGAAACTATTCTCAAGTGTGTATTGTGTGATGCATTGGGTGCTTGAGCTCCATCCGTAACAGCTCCCTGCTTGAACCAATCAAAATAGAGCGACTCAAAGAAGCATAAAAAACTTTAAAAATGAAGATGTACTGACAGAAGGTAGACAGAGTTGGGTTTAAACTTCAAATGTGTAGATATTTGTCATAACAATTGACATAATTTGCTCTTTTAATGCATTTGTTAAAGATATAGTGTAGGTCAGTCTATACATTTTGGAAGGTAAGATTTATGCTGAGATGTATTGAGCTGTAAATTATACACACTCGTTTGCTTTTATATTGATGTTGGCTTTCAAATGGTTTTTTAAATGATTTGATTTTTTTTTCTGCAGAGTGGAAGGAAATGTAAAAACCAGCCAGAAGTCCTCTGACAAGGTAATGTGTAGTATATTTATGAGAAAGACATAATCTAAGATGACTGTTATACAATTTGCTTGAATTTGATATTTCCATTTGTCAAAGTGTGGTGGGATTAATTGACTTTCTATAAAATGCCAAGTTTTTTGTAGTGGAGATAAATGTTCAACTGTCCAGGTCTTACTTCATTGCACTTCTCTTTGTCTGTTGGACATCATGACCTTCAAGCATCATTGTAGCACAATTGTATTCAGGGGCAAGGTTCACGAAGAATAACTTACACACAAAAAGTTTTGTAAATCGCACTTGCACAGGTTATCTTTCTTAGTCCATATTCAGGAAGGGAAAAGTGTGCAAGTGTCATGCATATCTCTGTGCAAGCTTCAGAGTTGTTGTAAGTACACAAAGACCATAGCAACACATACAGAGGTAGGCTAACAAATAGTTTTGCATGGTGTAAGATCACATATAACCACAGAAGACCATGTGCATTAACAATAACAGTAACGGGATTGGCTTAAAGTGTGACAAGTTGCAACTACACACACAATGAATGGGCACTTGTACTTTATGTTGCTTTTATGATGGGTATTTTTATATTCAGTGTAACTTGTTTTTGCAAGTACTACTACCTAGGGTGGCAAATTGTTCTCAATACTTGGGGGGATGACCCCATTTTCCAATAATTTACTGTGTGTAAAATCAAAGTCAATGGGGGATTTCTGGAATATTGGGGGGACATGTCCCCCGGAATCTCCATACGTGAGTACCACTGTTAGAAGATTTTACATAAGTATTTTGACTTGTGCAGATGGGGGGGGGGGGACATGTCCCCACTGTCCCCCTGGAATCTCCATCCATGAGTACCATTTTTAGAAAAGTTTATACACAAGTATTTTGACTTGTGCAGAAGTTATACAAATGCCAGTGAATCTGTCCTTGGTTCCTGTTGTGCATGTGTACTGGTTACACACTTTATGCAAGTGACCTATGACCAGCAGCATTGCAATTGGAAATATGCTAGCATCACATTAAAAACCTTCAAACCTCTGAATAAAGCAAAGAGATATTTAAGTGGTGCTATTCAGTCCATCATGTTGTCAAATGTAAATCATACTATAACACTTGAATCCTGCCCTCATATTTTTTGGATCAATTGATGTGAAATTAACTGTTTTTTCTTTCATTTTGGTGTTCAGGTACTGCTACCAGTTTACCTTAATCACACCAGAGCTGAGCTCCTATTCACAGTTGAGATGACTGCTAGTGGTGACAAGGCCAAGGACCTCAATTTCTATGAGAGGGGTGTAGCACTCCTGTGTTCTGGGCTACTGGGGTAAAATAATTCCAGTCGCTGAATGCTTCTTCAGTGTTTGCTTTAATTGTGATTGGTAGTATAAAGTGACAATTTGTTAGATTCTGACTTGAACTTGGGTTGTGGTGTTTTTTGTGTAGTCAACATAGACCAATTTAAGGAAGATTGAGTAATGATGTTTGTGGAATTAGTGAAGTATAATGTTAACTTGTGATGAATAATGGAATTGTTATGAAAAAGCTGATGTAAGCATTACTGCATTACTGATTTTAAGATCTTTCAAAAGGTGTTTGAGTTTCTCATATATAAAGAGGACCATATATCTAAATGTGTTAGTGTAACTCTTCTCTATTTGAAAGAGTGGTTTAGTATGTGATGTTAGTGGTTTGCAGATGTGTGGCTGCCTCCATATTTGTGTGGCAAATTAAATTGTTAAGTGACAGGGCAAAGACTCAGTGCCATTAAATATAGTCAGAAGTTTCTAAAATGAAATATTTGATGGTCTTTTTGAAATTACTCTTTACAAAGCTAAAGGTTTGATCTAATATTTCTGAGAATTGTCTTAAGTGCTAAAGAGATTAAATCATTTTTGACCACTTCCTTGCAGAAATTGAAACATTCACTCTTTACTCCTTCAATTACTAGTCTATTGTTTGTTTTATTGTAGTGTTTGTTAAGCATAAATGAATAACAGAAGAATAGTTTGCTGTTTAAAAATGTTATCAAATTTGGAGATTGTATGACATCAAAGTGTTCTGGAAGCTGTTTGGTTATCTCATAGAGGACCAAAAAGTTTAAAATTTTTTAGTTAAACTCTTCTCATAGTTCAAAAAGGAATTTGGTATGTGAGGTCAGTGGTTAACAGGTGTGACTATCTTCATATTGTGTAGTGAATTTAATTTGCTTTGTGACAAAATTGCTCAGTGAATTTAATTTGCTTAGTGACATAAGACAGGGCAAAAGGCAGGGCATTTAGTGCTCACTAAATATTTTAAAAACTTTTATAAATGGAATAATTAAGGTCAGTTTGAAATAATCCTGTTCAAAGCAGAAGTTTTGGTTTAGCATCTCTAAAAGCTCTCTTAGTAGGACATAGAAACATTTTTTACCAAGGGGGATATACATTACTTTCCTATCAAGAAATTGTTACATCTATTGTTTAGCTTCATAAACATTTTATCAACTACATTTTTCCTTTCAGTGCTTAGCATTTATGAAAGGATGGAGAATATTTTCCTGTGATTAAAAGCATAGAAAAATTCAAATTTCAAGATTATACACTTAAAATTAAAAAGAAATGCATGGAATGATAGTGTATAAGTAGTAGATTCATAGCCTTGTCTAAAATGGTGTTTAACTTGAATGAAGTTTAAAAGGGAGAAATTATTTATTAGCTCTTTGGAATTCTTGGTTGTCTTTAAAACACTGTTCACGAAGCAGATTGCTTTTTCATAGTTGGCTATGGAAACAGGTGATAATCAATAGTATGATGATATTTTTCAATAACATTTATACTTTAAAAGTTGAGGAGTTTTGTCAGTAATTTGCAAGATACCAATATCACACCTTATAACTATTGGTGTAGTTTTAGAAAGGAAAATTCAGTGAAGACTTGCAATTCATGTATAACATTTGAAACCAATTCTTTTCTTAGTAGAAGATACAATGTTGGAATGCATAGCCTGAAGCTTATCATGTTATGGTAAATGTTTTACAAGTGCATTGTTTAAGATTGTTGTTGATAGTAGATACATATTACATAATTGTATTGCCTAACTTTACTTACAATACTGAAGACAAAAACTTAATTGGCATGCTAATTCTATGACTTAGATCATAACATTCTTTAATTATTGTGGCTCTCATGGAAGAGAATAAATTAATGGTGTGGTGCATTGCAAAAGATGTGTTTTTGTACTTAATCCTTTGTGGGTGATTGTATTTCGTACTGCAACTTAGAGCAGTGGGTGTGGTTCTTAAATCATAGTTCAGTGTCAAGGCATAAGTATCATTGAAAAACAGTAGAAATGAGAAGAGAATTTTCTATATACTTAAAGTTTGTTTTTGGAAGATTAAATGAAGATAGTTTCATGAATTGTGCAGTAATTTTGTATCAAGGTGCCATATGATCTACTTCTAAAACCAAAGTCCTTTTAAACTTTGTTTTTATAGAACAATTAATGCCTACTGAGAGTTGATGCATCTTGGCTACTTGTAGATCATAATCCAACTGAGCATAGCTATCATCTGCAAAGAATGAAAACAGAATTGAAGTTTATAAATAAAAAAGGGGACACATAGTTGCTGCACAGACTTAGAGTCGCATGACCACCATCTACCCATGTAGGATAAGTCTATTGTCAAACTTATTGAGTGCACGGTTAACTCTTCTGTCCATTGATTACAAAATAACCCCAAAAGTCATTTCGTGCTACATTTAGTTTAAGTTTTTGCTGGCATGAGACCTTGCTGCCCTCAACAGACCTAATGGCTTCATTGGAAGTGATACCATTTGGAGGGGGGGGGGCAATTTAACGACGAAAGGTAGGGGATAAAGGTGACTTCAATTGCAACTCAGCAAGGCATAGGAAGAGACATTTTTCTGGCAGTGTTAATGGCAGCATGGATCCAATTTACCCCATCTAAAGGACACACTGAACACACGATTGTCTGTTACGGAAAAAATGATTTATGTGTTCAGGATATTGTAAAAGCATTTCGTGATAAGCATTTCTCTCAATTAGTCAGACGAGAAACAGTTTGAAGGACAAAGTATTATTTGTAAAGTGCTTTTATGAATGCCCAGGGTCTCTATGAATAATTGAACCTGTGATCACATGACACAGTAATAAACATGCACAAAGATTGCTAAGAAGTGACCTTTACCCTGAAGTACCAATGTTACATTAACCGGGAAACATGTGCGTCTGTATGCCACTCATCATATTGGAGAGTAAAGTTTGCTGACTGAATCATTTGTATGAAGCATTATGCTTCAAATCATGATTGTTTAAATTATTGAGCGTACTAAGTAAAAATATCCCAAGTCATAACTTTGTCCTAGCCCTAAACATAATCCATACCCAAACCCTTATCCTAAACGAGGATCATACTAATTCTAAACCTTTGTATCTAATCCGAATCCCTAACCCGAAGTATATTTTCGTCCAATGGAATCTTCTATGGGGGCTTAGCTTTAGCCCCAAAAATTTTTCCTAGCCCCCTCCCCCAAAAATTGCGCAAAATTTTATTTAGGCTAGTGGTGGTGAGGACATATATATGCTCAGAAAGTATTCCACATGGCTCTTTATCAGGCCGTAGGCAGTAAGTTCTGTAACAATGGATATGCTTTCATGGGCTACCGTAAGGCCCTGGTGTGATTCAGCATAATTTTGGTAGGATCCAGACGGAGGGAAAATTCTCGAAACGTCTTAAAAATTAATACAATGTAGACACTAGCACGGAGCTTTAAGGTGACCTCCGAATGACACTAAGAATACACCAAACTCTTCACAGTAAACAATTCACTTCACAGTTATCGTATCTTTACTTTGAACAAAATTTAGCGTAAACAGCTTTCAACAGGGTCAAGTGATCAATCACCATGAACGGAAAAAGTATTTTTGAACGAATTTGTGGTTCGAGTAAATTCGAGCCAGAAAGTCATTACTGGCATATTACAAATGCTGCTCAAAGTATTAGATTGCTCCTTGAAAAGTCATTGATGCCCGCTTCTAGCTTTGGGAGTACACCTAGTTTGTGCTTAAAGAGAAATCAGAAGTTCATTGGTACTTTTTGTTCTAATAATGTTAATAAGTGTTACGACGTGGACTGTGAGGATTGCGGGCGAAGCAAGCCAAAATTTGGGGGTATACCTCATTCCCCCCCCCCAAAAAAAACATTCAACTTTTCATCTACGCTTGCGGAGCTGAAGAAGCACCATAATGACTATAGTCTTGTTCCGTTCACTTGTGAAACTTTCCACAAATTCCACGTCTCTGTACCGCAAAAGGATGGGGAATTGCTGCCAGGGAAGGGGGACTTTTCGGGTGTCTCGCCCGCATGTTCACACGTAGGTCAGAATTCTTTTAAGCTATCCGTGTAGGGCTGTAGTTATCATCGCCTTCGGTTCCCACAAACTGCCATCATCAGGTGGTATCACTAGCTACAATACCGGTAGAAATCATGGCTGCCGGCCTTTTCTTTATCCGATTTTAGTAGAGTTAATGGCAACATATCCCCCCAAAAATAATGTCCCTACAACCGTGCCTGGGGAACGGGGGAACAACGATTTCACAGGGGGCACAAGCGAGGAACTGAGAGCGCCGCAGAGCGCGAAGCGCGAGTGCTACCCATGGCAGAGAAGGGTCTAGACACACAAAGGCCCCTTGGGTGGGTTCAGAGACGGAACCCCGATGGGGGTCAAGGAGACAAGCATCTGGAAGCTTATGGATTTTCTTTTCACGTGTATTTTAGGATATCATTCTTGAGCAATTTCTTAGACGTGGCCTGTACTATATTCTTAATACAAATTTGGATTATACATAGTAAGTCAGGGCCGGATTTACCTTTTGTTTAACCTGGGCAACTAATGATGGGGTCACCTTCGACTACAATTCTCTAAAAGACTACAGTGGCGCAAGTCACGAAAGAAGGGCAAAAGTTGGGGTCATTTTCCCCTTTCCCCCCATTCCCCCCAAATTAACTCCATAGATTTCCTTCTTGCGTACATGTAAGCCTACAAACGAAACTTATCACAGATGATCTCCACAAACTGCCCCTAAATACAATAATGTAATTTTGTGGGGGGCCCCTTGTGTCGGAAATGAATGAATTGCTTTCATCCGTGTTACATAGGCTATATGAAAATACTGGAACTCAACCAATGAAATTTTGTTTATAGTTATATCTTACCATACTATAACTAGAAACATGACCAAGAATTTTGTTGATATGATGTGACGTCACTCTCCTATCTGAATAGCAGTGATGTACACCGGGGTGGGGGGGGGGGATTTGGCCATGCTTCCCGTCACTGATGCCATTTTTTTGTTCTTAAAAAATACGTAAGTTTTTTAACAGAAATATTTCTCCAAAAGGTAGCATATGTGGCACCAGATTGCATGTAAGAACCGGCCTTCGATTTCCTCCGAAAAAAAATGAATAGCAACAATTGCTATGCAATATTTTTTTGCATAGCAGCTCTCCAATATTGAGTAGCAATTTTGTAATCGCTAAAACAAAATGGGTCAAGTAATGATGTAGCAATGAAAGTGAAATAATTCGAGCTATGTTCATCTTATTAGGTTT
>WURT03109335.1:0-12118 GCA_009936505.3 Holothuria glaberrima
GATTCGTCCCTAATTTACTCTTTCGGATTTAGAGAGAAGGGTGTGGCACGTCGCTCTGGACTGTTCGACTCTGCACTCTATTTACAAGGTTCACTGTTTAGCGTCGGAAGTAGTAACTGTTAATGACACACGTAATACGTTGTTCTTAGACACGGACATGTCTCATTTGTGTTCATGTGTAAATCAACCTAGTTTTATGGCACTTAAGGTCCAATTTGGTAATAAAGTATCTGTCAACATTTTCATAAAGTTTCTATCAAATGCTTTAAAATCGTGACTGTCCTTTGTTTTGAGGCAATAATTCCATGTCAAGCCTCTCAAACAGTCGCTTTTTATACCCCTTGCAAGTGATTGTAAAATTTATATTTTAAATACTACAATCGATTTTTAATGAGTGCCGTAAACGCTCCTATGCAACCCTTTGAAAGACCGATATTCCCACATCGCGCCATGACACTTTTCTCAACGTCCACTTTAAACATATAACTCGGTTTGTGGAATTAAATTATGCTTCAGTGTCTCTAAAAACCATTGCAGTGCTATATGATCCAAAATACGAGTCATCGTGACCATAGGCGTAGGAAGCGGGCTGGAGGGTACCCCCATTGAAAAAT
Source organism: Holothuria glaberrima (assembly GCA_009936505.3). Taxonomy (NCBI): domain Eukaryota; kingdom Metazoa; phylum Echinodermata; class Holothuroidea; order Aspidochirotida; family Holothuriidae; genus Holothuria; species Holothuria glaberrima. Next base: position 615 of record WURT03109335.1, read on the forward strand.
GTGGAGAGCGTAAGTATGCTTCCACCCCCACAAGATTCAAGGAAGAAAAACCCCTTATATTACCCTCATTATAAAATGTCATAAATGCCCCCCTCCTGCTGAGAACAGCTTCCTGTACCTTTAGTTACTGTCTTATTTGTCATTTTTACAAACGTGCGTAGGGGACAAGGTCCAAGGACCATGTACGCTTTTTCATTATGTAATTTATGGCGATGACTTCTGGGCCGAAAAATCACTGTTTGTCGATTTTTCCAAAATACGGGGTGGCCGTGGATGTTGGGGGTAGAATACGTACTGTCTGCTCGTAAAATCATAAAAGTATGGATGATAAACAAGTTAAGTCCTATCTGATGAAAAAGCGTTTTGTTCTGCACTCTGGCGTGATCCTTAAATACAGTATATTTTTCTAAGAGAATTGAGCTATCTCTGCATGAGGGAAACTTGGGCAAGCAGGGAAAATTGTCCATGCTTTTCAGATAATCTTCACGAGAATTGGGTCTGCCAAAATTCCAAAAGTCTAATCGGTTTGTAGCCTCCTTATTCCCTGGTCCTTACGCCTATGAACTTGAATGGTAATTTTTAAAGTCAAACCCATTTTTAATCCCTTTCACAAGCGTAAAAGCCGCGTTTAAGTGTGGAGTATGGGGAGGGAGATAGGAGGTGGAGAGTTAGTAAACCATGTCCGCTTACTCTTTTCAAACTACCACAAATGTCCAATAAGTTCAAGGCACACTCTGGAAGAGGGAAGGGGACCGAAAAAACCGTAAGGTATGAAAGCGTATGAGCCTAAGGAATATGCATAGTCCTAGATATTCCTGTATGAATCTGTCGGTGCGTATTGAAGAGGTTCCAGGCAAGTCTGCCGGCCAGCAATTCGCTCCTTAACATTCCCAACCCTGACATTTTCCACCAGGGAAATCTCCCTCACCGAGAAATCCCCAGGACAATTCAGAATTTTATGGTGGGGAAAGTTGTCTAGGGATAAATGTCACTGGTGGGGATTGTCCGGTTGTATTTGTAAGGCAGTAAGGGGGGGGGGTGTCCTGTCCCGATTAAAGCTGCAGATATTATCTGTCTCCCTGCTAATTTTTGTGACAGTATGTATATAGGACTCATGGTTACCATGAATACAGAGGAGTTGGTACGCTCTGCAGGTAGATGGCCCTGCAAATCAAAGGTAGCTGCCTAAATGATTTCTGATTTCATAGTATGAAAATAAGACAAAGAAATGATCGTGCACACAGCTACGCAGCCTACCAAGAGACAGTTAAACCACCAACAATACATGTTTACCCTAACTCCTGGTTATGGGTAGTTCAATCAGGAGCGCCATTTTCGTAAGGATGCCGTCGGTGACAAAGTCAAGTTAGAAACAATGGTATAACAAAATGGTGCTTCAAATCACTGCTCTAACTTCGGTTTCCGATCAATCATATTAAATAACCCACTGACCCTTTTAGAGTCATTAAAAACAGGTACAATTCTAAAACTGAGTCGAATCAACCCCATATATATTGCTCTGCTAATAAGTTTAGGTTACGTAATGTACCACACATTACGTATTACCGTAACGCATGCACAAGGTCTCAGTACATTTTTTGTGACAATTTACTGTGACAATGCATTGCAAACCGTCAGCATAATTATATTATTAATTTATCTATAACTAACATTTAACTGATCAAAAATAAATTAAAATCAACCACTGTTCCTCGTAAAAATAAACTGCAACCCAGGCCTAAAACTGGACGAAATCAGGAAAGCGGAAAGTCTGAAACACGTCATATCTGATACCAAAAACCATCAACATGTTCCTTTTGAGACCGGCCAGTTTTTCGCTTTGTGTCAATAAGTTTCTTACCCATATCACCTTGTGAATAATTTCATATCGAATGATACGTCCACCCGCAGTTTGTAAAAAAAGGAAAAGGCAGAAAAAACTTTTCTTAAGAAACATCCTCACTCATCGGCCATTCTAAATACATTCATCACCCAAAGTTTATTTTGAGTAAAGGAGTATCAAAATTGTTAATTGGTGACTGCTCTTTGATTGACATCAACGATGAAAAATTCCAAAAGATGCAAGGTAGCTCACATTCCACACATTGCAGAAAGAGTATATAGCCCTGTATGATCACAAGGGCATGAACTTAAGCAATAAGGTTTGTGCATGCACAATCAATAACTTAGTTGGGAGAATTAAAATTGTCTGGAAGGACGAGAATTGCCCTTTAAGAGAAAGACTTTTAGTTGTTGAAGTACACAGGCCTTTTCTTACATTTTTTGCCCCTTACCCTCCTAGTGATAACCTTTAAGATTGTCCAAAATCCCTTCATTCCCTCTCGCGACCCTTCTAAAACAAATATTTATTTAACACCGAACAAACAAATTTATAGCCTATTAGTTCCGAATGCGTTTTACTTGTTTGCTGCAAGTTGTTATAGTCCATAGCGCTTTCTGACGAAAAATCTGTATTAAAAAAACCCAAAGGTAAATATTATTAAATTTTGTAATTCTCTTCATTTTTTTCTACAGACACCTAACAATACTGACAAATTGTTAACATCAACGCTAGGGTTGATACAGAGCACGATTTAGCGCGAAAAGCGTAATCATTTAATGACCCTGCGACCCCCCTCTTGCAGACTTTTGGAGAGCTTCCACTTTTATGTCTCTAATTTGCCTTTATAAGACATACCTGTAAAAGTACCAGTGTTATACTTTTACCCCTTTTCTGCAGTGTTTCCATCACTCTTGATAATTTGTGGCAATCTAGACCAATAGAACATTCAATTTTCACGTAGTCTGAGAGCAACAATCGCGACGTTCATGACAGTAGCTTGTCAAAAAACATTTCTGGTTCCAATCAATCGCATGAATTAATGAGTTCGAGATCCTTCTCTGACTCTCCTCACGCAATTATCTCTGCTACAATTCGATAACCATTACGCTCTCCTTCTGTAAGCAAATTAACGCCTTCCGGAATTAGTGTCCTCTTTCGTCAGGTACAAGCCTACACATTTCTATGTAACGTCGGCCATATGGCGGTTATAACGACAGACGCCCTTACCAAGTCGGTTGCCACTCTGACCATCCTCCCAAAACGCCATTAACGAAGATTGTTCGGATTAACTTTCTCATTATCTCCGTTGGATATTTAAATCTAATTAATGTTTACGAAATTATCAATCGACGCGATTTTTGTTTTAATTATTCGCTCTGATTAAGTTCTTGCTAGCGGCATGCCTCAAACACCATTCTATGATAAAACTTCGGTTAAATTGGAGTCGAATTGATGAAGTGCGTATAGGCCTACACTATCGAACCTCTAAATATTTTATACTTTTATCATTAAAAAACCACCAGGTCCATCGAACGAGGCAGGTTGTTATTATTCAAATTTGAACAAAAGCAAATCAGTGACCACCTATTATCGTCTTAATTTTATCACAATAAATAATAAAAGAAAGGATGAGTTTTTCCTCTTACAATTAAGTGGTGTCTAAAATATGAGCCAGTAGAAATCACGAGAGACGATAACTTTAAACTATTGATGAGATCTCCCCAATTAAACCTTAGGGTACAACACCCACCCTCTGGGGACTTCCACAATACGTAGGCCGATTATCTCAATGACGTCAAAACCAGCTACTAAATACTAGCCTTTAAACTCTTTTAAATTAAAGCTCTCCTACTATATTTTATATTTTTATACAGTTTTTTTCGAAATCCTCCGCGCTCGACGGGTCAAATTTAAACCGTCAAAACATCGTCAACTGTTTTTCTCCGAATCGTTCCCGGTTACGATCGTTTTTTGAAAGAAAGCGTGCTTGAAGGGCTCATAATTGAATCAAAGTCGCTAATATTCCATGAAATGTTGAAGCACATGACATCTACTGTGACGTCACTGTGTGCAACCAAGTGTGATGTTAAAACCATGTTTGTTACAAGTCTTAAAATCTTCTCGACTACTTCCTGTGGCCTTTTAAATAGTCTAAATTCCCTTTTCACGTTAAGTAACCCCGTCCTCCTTAAAACATATTCTTGACAGCACAAGTTTAACGCCAGCAATTTCATTTTTCTTGTCATATTTTATAAAGGCCATTCCTTTTCTCCGTTGTTCACAATTCTCAGTCACACACCCTTAACAGATGTGATCTTAGGCCGACGGGGTATTTTTTATACAGCACTGAGCCCGTTTTGTCCAAGAAAGACCTATTTTGCACTAGACAGTTGCCCGCGGTTTCCAAAAATCTGCGTAAGAAATATAATTTGTCCGAACTCCGAAGAGGGGTGCGGAGGCTATAGATGTATCAAAACAATGTATTATGGTGATAATCTTGATAAGACTTTCAAGAAGAGCAGTACGATTTGAAGTGAAATTATGAAAATGTTACCTTAAAGCGAATTTAATCCCTCTCTTTTGGTCTGAATGTTTTATACAAAAAAATTGCATCTGACATTGCTTGATATTTCAATAACAATTTTTTCAACCATTGTCACGGTACTATATTTACTGTAGTGTTAACTACAATTTAATATTTTTCTGATTATCTCAAGAAAAATACATCTGATATATTTCATTAAATTTATTAACGTATGATAAAGTTGAAATAACAATTTATATACTGACAAGTCACAAGTCGGCTGTTTATGATTACCCCAACAAAAGTATATTAAATATAGAAAAAATGCTTAAAATTTCTACAAATTTCTTTACAATTTTTTATTTAATTTCTATACAAATCTTCAGACCCTCTGTAGAAATTCTATATAAAAATTTCAAAAATTACTAGTAATTTTTTGGTAGAATCTGAATCTTTACAAAACTTCTCAAGGATGTAATGAAAATTTGCTATGACTTTTACAGAATTTCAAGTAATTTCTGTACAATTTATATATAGAAACAGTCTCGACGTCTTTACACATTCTATAGTAAAAATCGAAATTATACAAGTGTCATAGATATTATCTGAAAATTCTGCAGAAAATAAAAGAACAAATTATGCTTAATTTATGAATATTTATGGAAAATTTTTAGAAAGAGTACAGACTTTAATAAAAAAAAATTTAAAGACTACAAAGAAATTTGTAAATATTCTTTACAGATTTTATTTCTTTGAAATTCTGCATAATCATTTTGAAGGGTGTGTTACTAGCCATCACCTCCTGACATTTGTCTGTGGTGCTATGACACCCCTCTAATACATGGGAAACTTATCTTTTATAACAAAACTTTCTCAAGGTGATATAAAAAATGGCCAAATTGTTTGAAATATTTGAAATTAGAGATGATGGCTCTTCTTGTAATCTCCGTCTAGTTCTGCCTTCAGTATCCAAAGTCTCAGAAAGACTGGTGTGTAAAGAATGTTGATTTTTCTGAAAAAATATTTCGTTATTATTTTCAGTGGAAAGTGTGGTTTTGGAGAAAACACTCAGCTAATCTGATTTTCAGCTGATCTGATTTTTTCTTTACATATGTGGATGATGTGGTACCACAAATACCTTGGTACGAAATTGAAGACCTTAGCTTTATTTATGATATATCTGAAGCTTTTGACACAACTGATTATGTTTTTTATTTATTAATTAAATTAGTATAACATACGTGGAATAGCTTCCAGGTAGTTGAGAATTTATCCCAAGATTTGTAGCCATTTTGTTACATCTCATTGTAGTAACGCCTCCCTCAGGATGACAACATAAAGACTACAAGGCCCTATTCTGAGCACACTTCCATTTACAATTCATAGCAATGATTTATGCAAAACATCATCAGTTTATCTCTTTTGCCGATGACATGATTGAACACTCAGTATTCGAATGTTCTCACTATTCTTACTACTTAATGTTCTACTATAGAATTTGACATTGCTAGTCGCTAACTTACCTACGTAGCAGGCTGCACGGCATATTCCCTGTTTAGTCATATTTCTAACGGTGGTTTGAGAAGCTGAGGAGCTGAGCAAACAGAGTCCACTCCGCAGGGTAGTCCCCAACAAGTTATCTCAAAGTGTTAGAAACCAACCTTGAATGATAATGGTCCTTCTCAAAGCTCAACCCTCTTGCAATGATGTAAATATCCATTATGAGAAAACTAAACATTTATTATGGGTAAAATAGGCAATCATTTAACATGGTGACATCATGTACAAGAAGCTATGAATCGATATTTATCGGTGTCTGGAGTAAAGTATACAAAACTTGACGCACTTAGAAAGACTTTTATACGAGCCCGTAGCAAAGGGGGGGGGGCGAGGATGCCCCAGAAAATTCCCCCTGAACAGTCGAATATCAAAATTATTATTGCCTTAATGTATGTTTGTATACCTCGCCCTCTAAAAGTATTTTTAATCCTGCCTGGAAACTATCTCACCCCTTCAGTACCTCATCTGGCTACGCGCCAACTTTGATACTGCCACATCTTAATTTTATGGGCATTTTCTGCAAATTAATTGTGCAGTTTCCAAAATCTGTCACTGATGACATTTCAAACAGGGACGTGCAACTTCCAAGTATCCCTTCTTCCACGACCATGCAAAGCGCTTATATATCACCTTAGACCGGAGAAGTTGCCACTTGTGGCAACTCCCTGCCTACACTCTATAAACAAAAGAGTGAAATTCACTCCAAAAAGAGTGAATTAAGGGACCACTCCTAAGGAAGAGTGAATTTCACCCGGAGTGGAGTGAATTCCAAACAGAGAGACACTTCATACACATAAAATGAAATATCACTCTACTTGGAGTGAATTTTCATTCCACTCCTGGTGAAATCGCTCTTCCTTAGGAGTGGTCCCTCAATTCACCCTTTTGGAGTGAATTTCGCTCTTTTTGCTTTTAGAGTGTAGACTTAAACCATTCTGCATTTTATAACTACACTAGCTCGATACTGTCCTGTGTAAACATTATCCATATCCCCACCTATGAGCGTGCTCAATTCCTCGAAAAAACAGGTACTACCTCTGTCATGAATATGACGTCGCAGACCAGAAAGTGGGCCACCAATGGGGGGGGGGGGGGGTAAGCGCGTATCATTACAACTTATACCAAGAAAGGCAGACAACTGATTTGTGAACCGATCAGATACGCGCGTAGTCTCCTACGCGCGCGTGCAAAGGTTTACATCGTGCGTGCAATGTGCTTCATTGTTTTGCCTCCAAATTTTCGTCGCGTGATGTCCACATGCCAATGCATAAGTTCTATTCGATCAGGACTAAAAAGATTGATCTCAACCCTCCACACGACACAAGTAAGAATTACAGGTGTTTTCCCTACAAAACTCTTGAAAATAACATTACGGCTGCTATTCCTTTATAAAAAAAATGACATTTTCGTGACTAGAAACTATGTTTATTGACTGTCTGTTAGTCTCTGATTTTCTCTTGTTTCTTCTTCTTTTAGCCTACGCCCACCTAGTTCCGCAAAACTTTATGGGCGGGCGGTTTCATGGTAGAGACTTATAGACGAATAATAACGCGACATGTGCCTGTTGCCTTTTACTAGGACTAAGAGATTTATCTCAACCCTTCGCACGGCACAAGCAGGAATTACAAGGTGTTTTTTCCCAGCATTATTAAAGCTGCTATTCCCATATTAAAAACAAAATAACTGACATCTTCGTTACTAGAAACTATCATGTTTACAACATCTGATGGTCTTTGAATTCTTCTAAGTGACAGCTACCATCCCCGACTGAACAAAAGTGTCCAAACCGTTAATACTATTCTCTGTGTATCGGAGTAAACGCTATTTGATATCCATGTAAAATCGCCGATTTATTTCTCCTTATTTTGTATTTTTTTTATTTTGCATATCATGAAGGAATGCGTATTAACTATGGGCCATAGCTTCTTCCATGGGAACTTGCTTCGAGGTTTTGCATTTTCGTCCCGGTTGGTCTTAGAACTTCGTAGGTTTGGGCGGTTTTGGCTACCCCCCCCCCCCCAAACCGATGCCGATTTGGTGTCGGGTGTGCTGAGCATGATGCTTTGTCGGTTTCAGGGGGTCTTGGTTGTGTCCAAACCGACGATTGGGCGGTTTGGGCATCAAAACCCAGACCGACGCACACCTTCGATACACATATGTACACTTTACACCTGACTCCCTCGGATAATCGGGGGTAGGGATTACGACCTCACCACGCTTCCGTCCCCCACCATCAAATCCTGGTGGTGTCACTGCATTCAACTTTCTTCAAATTGCACTGGATATTACTAGCAAACAAAAGTCCAAAAGTTATTAGACAGTTTTTGTAAAAGCCTAACTCGTTATTAAGGCCAATCGATTCATGACGGAGGGGAGGGGGTGGTAGGAAATGGATGATGATAGGGATTGCACTAGGTTTTGCTACTCAACTCAAACTACACGGTGTAATAGGAGATAAAAAGATAACCAGTACACTCGATGGTTGCGCGCGAATGGGCCGAAAAAATAAAAATAAAAAAATTAAATAAATTTCAGGGGAGCTTTCTCCTTATTAAATCGTTATACTAAAATCTCTCTACCGGATATTTTTATTACTTCATACCCTGATTTTGGGGGGGAGGGAGGCAAAATGATAGCTCTGACTCAGGTTTTTGGTGTGGTCTGGCTATGCTTGAACTACGTGGTTTATGTCACTGAACAATAGGTTCTGTTTAATTGGGAAGTGGGCTCTACCCTAGGTTCTGAAGTCTTCTTGAAGAATTTTACTATCACACCCAATGACAACACCCCCATCCAATTACAGTTACGTGCACTGTCCCTTTTGATAGACAAAAATCATAGGATGGGCACAGTTCTGATATTGTGAGAGTCATTTATGAAGGTAAACTTAATATCGATTTGCCAAGAAAGACTGCAAAATCTAGTAGGGGCCAAGTTGAAACTCTGTCCTTGACCTTGTGAAATGAAGTGTAGTGTGCGTGTGTTTTCATTTGGGTGTGTGTGTGTTCAATTTGAATGCTCGGTTCAAAAATCAGAACTTGGGCTTAAATCTCGGACTTCAGTCTCTAGATGGGATTGTGAAATTGACCACCTCTCACGTCTTTCCAGTGGCTTCAGACTTTGTGATATTGTTATCTTTCAAATGTTTATGTTTAAGAAGATGCTTCAATTTTCGTGCGTATTAGTAAGGTTAAAATATATTAATCACTTCTAGATGGCGCGAAGTAACACGCGTATCATCTCCTACATGCATAACTGGCCACAGATGGTTGCATAGGGGGTCCCCCCCCCATGCAACAAGCTGTGACAGCCCTTTAGAAAATTCTAGGGTCAGTATACTCTTGCCCAAGATTATGTGGTCCCCCGAAAAGCACTTCACCTCTTGAAAGTGTCTTGCCTCGCGCTCTCCTTTTTAATACGTTGCTCTGTCCAGGGAATGTAAGGCTCCGAAGTTAACAAATTGCCTCTGCTCGGCTTGCCTACGTAGCAGTGTGTCCTTGTTCAGTCATATCCCTAACAGAAAGCTGAGGAGCTGAGCAAACAGAGTCTGCTCCGCGTGGTACTATTCGACAAGACAGGTATACTTCAACGTGGTACAGCAGGCAAAGGTAAACCTTCAGACTTATTTTCATCTCCCGGGTCGTTACTATTCTCTGACTATAGACTTATTAGGTTAGAAATGAACGCCATCGGCTGCAGAACTGGAGCAGAGTGTGAAATAAATGTTGTATACTCCATTTTTCAAAGTTATAGGGAAGATTAAATTACATGTCGAACAGAACACTGCCCTCTCATGAGACCAATAAAATGGTTACAAATTCACGATGGCAAATTCCTAGTACCTAGTAATCGTATAAAGTTACTCATTGGTTACAAACACGAATCCGTATCACTATGTATAATTGCGTTCGAGAGGTCATGGTCTTTTGTTTTAAATAGCTTGGATACTCCTTGCCTACGTAGCAGGCTGTACGGCATATTCCATATCCCTAACCTTAAAGAGGGACTGGGTAAACAAAGTCTGCTCTTCGAGGTAGGATATTCCAGGCTTTTTTTTTCAAAATCTTTGCTTCTTTGGGGAGAAGTATGAACGCAACCTGTTCAGCAGTCGAAAGGTTATTTATCCCGTTCCTGCCACTTCCTCCGAGTCCATCTTAAACGGTTGTGGGGGGGGGGGAGGTTGCGGGTGGGTAGACGCGAGATAACATCGTTTGTATGAGCAAAGGTACACCTTGACCTTTTTTTGGTGAACTCGTTTTGATTAGAAGACAAACGCAGTCTCCTTTACACAATAGTAAAACAGTGGGACCTCGCAATGTCCTCCAATAATATTGCCTGCTCAGCGGTGGTGTGTAGAAGAGGATAGCAACCGCGTGTGGGGGAGGAGGAAACACATTCTACCTCAAACTATTGAAGCTGTTCTCGACCGGTTTGCACTTTAAGTTCAATCGTTGCAAAATATTTAACCGATAATCCTCTTGTTAAGAAACTCCGAAGGTCTAGATACGATTTTGTAAACAATAATTTTATTTTGTACGTACGTAATAATATCACGTACGTAGTATTAACAAGTACGTAATATTAACAAGTACGTACGTACCGGTAATAACTATTACGTACGTACGTAATAAAATTATATTTTACCATGTCCTATATCTAGAGCTTCGTAAGAAACAAACCTTACTCGTGACTAATTGCACAAATTTCGAGCACGTATCCATGATATGAATGAGCCTGGTGTATCTCAGCCCGCAAAGCGGACAAGCTTCTTCCTTTCAGCTGATTGCTACGGAGGAGGCAGCCACACAGGCGCTACGCAGGCTACAATCTTGGACAAAACTCGTTGGGACACCCCCGCTCCCCTTCACAATGTTGACCACAGTTATCCTGTTCATGGCATACAGTCACTCTTTCTGCGCAACATTGGAAGGGGGAGCGGGGGTTTCATGCAAACCTGGGAACTGAGATTCAAGAATTTTATCACAAAGTATCCCAACAGTTTTGTCCAAGATTGTAGGGGTACCTAAGCCTGTCGCTTCCTTGTTTATGAAGTGCTCGTCTTTTGAACGCGCATGACCTTGGCGATAACCACACGTCAGCACGCGTTGCTGCAGTAATTGTTGTTACGTATACGCTTACGTGCTTGTGTGGACCTAATCATACAGCATTTGACTTTTACCCCTTTCCAACTTATGCGGTTTAGAGTGCGGTTTTGCGCTGTTTGATATCCGCAGAGAACCTCGAAGACACCGCAAGGTGATTCGATGATTCCGCCAGCTTCCTCGGGATCCGTGAGTAACGGCGGGCAACGCCGAAAAAATAACCTGATTAATTTTTCCGCCGAAATAAAGATGAAAACTCTAAAACGTAAAGAAACCGAGAGAACCACGGGGGAACCGTAATGACCGCAAGCAAACTGTGAAAATTCTTAAGCTTGCCGCACACTACACGACTTTGCACACCGCAACTCAACTCGATCGTCGGATCTCCAACAGTCGTTTAGTGTGCGTGAGTTTACGACTGCGACTGATAGTTTTAAGACGAGTTTTAAGTCGCGTCGCCTTCAGTCGGGAAGAA
>WURT03109346.1:0-12118 GCA_009936505.3 Holothuria glaberrima
CGAGCCTTCGGGCGAAACGGACCGTAGTGTGTCTTGTAGTATGGAGTAACACTCAGTCTTCTTTCTTTATATTGAATTATATATATATACATATATATATATATATATATTACATATTCAATACAAACAAGTTACGAAGTTACGTCCAATGACCATCCGGGTCCTCACATTTCAGGACGCACAATGCCCTTGATGCAAAGTGGTCTGCACAATGAGCACGTGTCCTATTCTCACCTGAATGGTCAGGTTATTGAGTTGAGATTCCATGTGAAATATAAAATATGCGTCTTGGTGTTTGCAACATCGCAATGGTTATTAAATGTTGTTCATCTCAGTTACAGTTTACACCGTGCGTTTCCGACTCATATGTCCGACTCATGCGACAGACTGTATGAACTGATTCGTGTAAAGTTGGTGTAGAGTTGGTAAGATGGTGGTTTTTCTTTAAAAGATGAAGTGGAGTTAATCCAGTTTAATGCTTTATAGGCTATCCCGAAATGCTGATTCAAATAGGTTCTTCAAACACATTTTAAGTGTTACGGAAGAGCAGAGTTGTTGACTCGAGTCAATGACTTGCGACTCGAGTCGACTCGAGTCCCATTTTTTGACTTGTGACTTGACTTTGACTTGGAGGAAACTTGACCTGCGACTTGACTTGACTTGAGAAATTTGAAAAATGAGTGACTCGTTACATGAATTGACTTGCAGAGAAATGAGTTGTGACATTTGACTTAAATGTTATTTTATTTGAATCGACATTGGAAATCATCATAATTTTAAGCTTTATAAATTATTCATACTCTCAAGCAAAATCTTTCGGCTATATTTACGCCCGAAATTGAAGATCCGCATCCTTTACAACATCGTAGTATATCGATAGCGCACGTAAACTGTGCGTGTACACGTATTATACCATATTCAATTCCGTGGAAAATAGAATGTGTTTCCACGGTTCCGATGCAACTGTAGCACTAGCATGCAGGGCCGGATTTACGATTGGTCAGGCCCTGTGCACGAACCTATGTGGGGGCCCTCGAACAGTCATTTGGCTCTTTGATTGGGCTATACGCGTAAAACTTACCATTTCAGCGGCTGGGCGCTTATATACAGATCACAAATGTTCAACAATTTTAGGCTATAAGCCAGATGTATCATCGCAGTGGCGAATCCGGGATTTGCCTCGGAAGAAAGGGAGGATTTTAGATTATCAAGAGCTACTGATGCAGGGTAGTAGCCCGAGGGTGAAGTTTTTATTTTTTTTTTCAGAAAAAAAAAACTCAAGGTGCAACTTGGTGCATTTTAACTGTTGGAATTAATTACTTTGTATTACAGAACCGCAATGAAAGTAACAAAAATAATTGAAACTAAGCTGAACCTTGCCATGAGGCGTTTCGGACGATTTTATTTCGGAAAATATTCCCGAATTTTCTGACCTTGCTCAGATGTCATGTTGAGTAAGTGATGTAAAATAAAGTGTGATGGCGGAGGGGTGATAGGATACGTGGCGGTAAACTCTCGGACCAATTGGCATAAGAATTCAGGAGTGGATCTAGGGTTTGGGCAAAGAAGGACACCTTTGTGACTTCGGTAAGCAATGGAGAACAGTACGCAAGCGGAGCGAAACCAATGGTTAGCACGAACGCTTAAGAAAATTTTGGATTCAAACACCTCCTAGATCACCAGAATTGGTACTTCCCAGATACATTTTGCTTGGGTATGGAACGACATCAGAGGCATGTAGGCCTATATTACCGGGTTTTTGTTCTCGGTAGGTCAGTGAGGGGTTTATGTGTCCCACGGTTGCGCGCCTAGCACTAATAACCCGTGCAGCTAACTGTGCGAGGAGCTTGCGAAAATTTTCTGTCTTATTGTTTGGTTATAAAAGACAATTGAGCTTCGTCGGGGAAGTTTATACCGATTAGGACGACAATTTTACGATTAAGATAATTCATAAAGAATACAAAGTTGAATTTTTTTCTTCATTATACAAAGAACGAGTCGGAAAACTGAAACCACGGCATTCTAAATAAAGCCAAGGTTTACGCCATTTTCAGCAATGTCCATGCAGTAGCGACAGCCATTTGCGACCGATTGAACCTCGTGTTAGAATTGCATGTGTTTTGTGAACACGGTATTCTTGACTCTCACCAAGTTCATTCTTACCCCCGACGGAGGGGGATTCACTTGACAGGGTGTCTTACCTTGACAGGGCGCATGAAATTCCAACTTCCAAATTAGTGATAGGCCAGTAATTGTATTGGAAATGGTTATGAGTTTTTTGCCGCTGATATTTGCCTTGGTCGTTTTGCCAATATTAATCACCCTATTAATTTCCTCATTCTCCATGCTGAGCATTATATTTTCTCCTGTAAATTTGATAACACAATCCCTGACGCATTTGCCATTTATTATAAATTTCATTTTAATTTGGATTTTGAATTGCATATTTTAAGGAAGAATAATTTTCTCGATAGAATGAAAACATTTAAAATTATTTCATTTAATTCTTAAGAGATTTCGTCGTCATTATATTGAAAATGTTATGTATCTCTTGTTTTGCAATGTACAACGATACTTTGTTTATGTTGTGAAAGTTTGTTAAATACAGTTGTAAAACAAAAAGTTAGTGATAGGCCTACCTGGCTGGAGTGAAAATGGAAATTCGGCCACATTCATTCATTCGTGTGAAAATATCGATATTTCAAGCTCTCAGTATATTTAGTGCCCGAAAAATTTTAGCGATGTAGTTTTCCCCAACTTCCGCATCGATGGAACTAAAAGTTTACTAATTTATGAGCAATCTGAGAAAAATTCCCACTCCTTCAACTTTGTCTCTCTTCACACCCTTCCAACAATGCACAATATTTGGGGGCTCTAGTGTAAGGATATTTAAATTCCTGATTATCCTAAAAATATGATAACCTAGTTTGTGGGGAACCCTTAGCGTGGGAGCCCCTGGGCACGTGCCCTGGTGTCCCATGCTCAAATCCGGCCCTACTAGCATGAAGAATCACGAGTAACCCTTCACAAGTCATGTTACTGTGATATTGACAGAAGAATGAAACGCACGTGGATCACAGGCCAATGTCGAATTTGGCCTTAATGCCGTATTCGGTTTCCTGAATAAATTTGTGCGTTCTGTTAGCCTATCCAATTTTGTGGCCCAAAAAGCCTCAGGGATTCGGGTCTGCTGTACTTTAATGTCAAGACTGTCATTCATCATGTGTGGTGCTAGTGGAAGTAATCCTGCATCATGGTAAATTCATGCAATTTCACATAAAATGACTTGTGATCAACTTGGGAAGAAATGACTTGCGACTCGACTTGACTTGACTTGACTTGCAAAAAAAAAAATGAAGTGACTTGTGACTCGACTTGACGAAAAATAAATGAACTGCGACTTGACTTGACTTGGCGATGAATGACTCGTGACTTGACTTGAAGAATGACTTGTCAACAACTCTGCGGAGCAGACTCCCATTCTTACTCGTACTCGATTACATTTTCTGTAGGCGTACTCATGGCTTTGTACTGAATAATTTCTTCTCATAGAAGTGAATTTTGAAATAAAACACTTTTTGTAACAGTGGCTTCCATGCACTGGCGGATCCACGGGCCAACGGGGGCCGTTGCTGACCCAAAGGTGGGCAAAAATATTGTTTCCGAAAAAAATTCTAGAAGGAAATAGACTTCACAATTGTACACTTTTGTTACACCAAATCGCATCTGATGGCATTCAGTTTTAGAAAATTTTTCCAAAGGGGAGGGGGAACCTTCCCCTTAGACCCCTCGACAGCCAGTGCTTCCATGCAGTTTAAATGCATGATGGCACTGGAACAACAAATCAACCATTCCTAACTCCTAACATTCCTGACTCCAACATACGTACCATTGCTCCTAAAGTGAAGTGGCAAGTTTTGACAAGAAAGTTTCTGCAAATTGTGATCTATACAGTATAGTAAAAATCCTCCTTTAATGGTCATTTGGCTTCAAACCGCAAGTCAATATTATTACTTTGGATCTGACAAAGTTGAAGCAGGCAAGAGTTTTCATAGCATATAAAATAATTATGTGGCAAGAGTATACATTTCATTCACCTCTAGAGTCAGTCAGTAACATCTCATTCTTTTACAAAATGTAAACTTAATAGTAGTGTAAAGAAATCAAAAGCAACATTCGTTTGTAAAAGGTTTAAAAATAGACCAACAGCTCGGTTTAAGGCATTTGGTAATTACTGCTGTTAAATTACTTCAGCCTTAATTCTATACATTAACTCAGGAGTGTACTCGTCCTCGTACTCAAGGACAGTTTCCTATACTCGCACCCACAGCATTGAACTCGTAACTCGTACTCAGGTAATTTGAAAATGAGGAACTCGATTCATACTCAGACCTTTGAACTGGTACTCATATTCGTACTCAGGGCTTTGGACTCTACTTGTACTCGGGAAGTTTGAAGTCCCACTTCAAGTTTGTTATGGAGCAATTACATGAATGCAAAATGACCCATTGGGTTATACCTGTGATCTGAAAAAAATCTTTTTATGGCAAACCACTAGTATGCCCACATAGGCACAGTAAGAGGAGGGGGAAAGGTGACTATGGGTTAGAGCCCCATCCTCCTCCCTTCGAAATAGTTGGGGTCTGAATAATTTTTTCGTCCCAACTTTTCAAGTGAGAAAACACCTTGCTTATTCATTCTGTTTGGGTAATCATATTTTTCCAACAAAATATCAAGCTTTTCAATATCTAAATGGGCACAAAATGTGTCATCAAATGGCATCTTAAGTTCCTCAATTATTTCAAACTTTTTAAAATGGGAGGGGAAACGGGAGGGGAAACGACCCGTCTCTTAGACCCCTCCCTCTAGGCGGTGGTCTAAAATGTTGAACCCCACCCCACCACCCCATATCTGGGAAGTTTCCTACGCTAATATGCTTGATCAGTACGGTTTTTTGTAATCATATGACACTTTTTTCCTTAATAGCTATACGTACATCCAAGGATAGGCTATCACGCGTCACCTGAAATATATAAAATATTTGGTGTGAAAATACCCGTAAAAACTTATCACAGGAGATTTGATTGGGTTTAATTAATGCCTGAAGCAAACGTTGGAAGGACTGTACGTAGACATGCACCTTTTAAAAATCACCCAGCGCCAGTAAAATGGAGAACTTATACAACATAGCTAGACTTCGTGCGAAGAAGCAAAGTCGCTCCTAGCTGCCTAGTTTCAAGCTCATACATGCGTCTATGTAACAAGAATGGTATGTAAACATCGTATCAATTGATTGACTGTACTGAGTAATCACTACGTCACTACAAACGATTGTAAAAAAAAACTGATGACTGACTTTTACACAGATATAACAATAATTTATGAGGCTTCTGCAGCGCTGAAAAATTAATGAGAAAGATAACCAGTAATACGAGACTACTGCTCTAAATCTGCCATATGAAATAGGGCATACGATTAAAGCTCACTGCTACTGCATTCAGTTGATGATAACACATGATGTCTGCTAGAATTTGTTGGGATCATACCACCAGAGTGTCAACAGCTTCGCAAAAGTGTGGAAACATGACCTTGAGCAGAAACATTTCGAGCGCGAAATGCGAGACCCTGGATCCAAAGGATCCGGGGCTCACTTACGTTCACTAGTAAAATTTCAAAGCTACAAGGTGATCGGTGATGTAATCTAAAACACTTTTCCTACGATTTTGATCCAATAAAATGGATGTTTTCGCCATTTTTGAAATTTGGTTTAATTAAAGTAGCCGTACTGCAAACCATGGAATCAAACATGTTCCTACTAATTTCGTTGGGGTTTTTGAAAACATTGAGAGGACAATCCACCACACTTTCAAAAGAGGGAGGTGGGCATGTCCCCTCCCCATCTGTTGAAGCTGTCATACCTGCTGGTATAGCTGATTGTCACTACAAATAATGACGACGAATCAGGAAGCAGTTTTTTCTTTGCCAAAAAGCATTTTTCTCTCACGGGTGAAACTAGCACAGAATTATCTCCATGGGCGTAGGAAGCTCTTCACGACTGGTGGGATGGAGGTGGGAGGGCTGAACGTTGTTTCGAACGGCCGCCTGGGGGAGGGAACACAGGGAAGGGTGTTTTACCCTTTCCTATGGAAAATTTTTTTAATATTTGAAAGTCCATAGATACAATTCGGTGCAGTATATTGGACAAATTCTAAGGAAAGTTACTGCAATTTTTTGAGTTTTTCTTACAGAGGGAACAAATCAGGGGTTTTCGTAGTTTAGGGGGCGGAAGTATACTTCGGCCCACCACAATTTTTGATTGGGAATCTCCCAGCCACCCTCGCTCCCTATGCCTATGTTTATCTCCAACATGGAGCAAATACTCGTTGCCACAGTCATTGTTGTTCGTTATTTTTGGACTTCTTCCATGTTAGGTGATTGTTTTATATATAAACCTTCAACTACCTAGTTTTCATGGGTACCGTTAAACCGTAGGCCCACAACATGGCTGGTAAGGGGTGGGGCACATTCCGTGTTACCTGTAAATCCTACTGTTTACATGAAATGTCTATAGCAATCTCGTTTAGTATAACAAGATCATTATTTTCACAATTACTTAATGAAGAAGGTCCACTTCGGTGTTAAATAAAAACATTCTTTAGACCATCATATCCCTACAACTCTCTAGTAGGAATGATGACCGCCATGGGCGGTGATCCGTCTTTGAAAATGGAGGGGGGGGGGATATAGTCAGTGGCACTATCTAAGCGGAGCTCCACCATAGGTTGGCGCGGAGCCTAAAAAGAAACTTTTGGTCATAAAATATCCCCGAGATACCGGAAATTGCCCTTTCCAAGCTTTGCAACGTGATACTATGACAACTGTCAGAAGTATTTTCTAAAAAGGTAAATACGCCTATTGTAAAAAGTCCGTAACTTAACTTTTTTACATGATTTCCGAATCTGCCGGATTGGTTTCATGGGGGTATATAGTGTACAGTATCCCCCTACCAATTCCATAATCCCTCCATTCCCCCAGGATCCCCGCCCATGGTGATGACGGTCTCCTCACATCATGAACTGGCTAAGAGCCCGTCCTATCATACGACCAAGTGATGACTTAAAGGGAGCCAAGTTTATTTCCAAAAAATTGCTAAGTCTTACAGATCTCTTATTTCTCTCACAAGTATTTTTTGAAATATTTCCTAATAAAATCATTGAATACTGAAGGTAAACCAAGGAATTATTCGGCATAAATTAAGGAAATAAGTGACAAAAATATTGTCACATGATTGATATGATCCATTCCTGAACTAGTGTACCGGGGAACACTAAGTCAAATTGGGGGACTGCATTTTCCCTTTAATTTCGATGAGCACATCAAAAGTGGTCTGCGGTGGCGTAGCCTAAAGAGGAGAGGACAGGGGAAGGAAAATCCTCGTCCCTGGAATTTTGTGTGGAGAACATACGTTACTTTTGCATTAACATGTCTTGCCCATCTTAAAATATCCATCCGCTTTCATTACCTTGACTGACCTTGGATATTTTGGTCGGTGCAATTAGTTACGGTAGATGAGGTTTTACGGCTCAGTTTCTAACCAATCGGTTGAAGTCGGGCCGGCCACGGCCTTTTTCCAGTTGGGGCTCACTGGCTCGTTTCCACAGCTACTGGCTCAAGCTATAGCTAGACAGCCATACTGCAATATCTTGTAACAGCATCCTTTTAATCGACGGTGTTATTACCTATCAGCTTGTTGCTGCTACAAATTAACAGTAAGTGCTAAACCAGAGCTAAAGTTAACGCCTATAGGTATTCGTCGAGACGTCATTTTCCATTAAAAACCGTAACTGTGGGTTATCATGGCCCTCACGGGCATGTTTACAACATGCTACAAGAAAACGTTCAGTTCAGGCCATTTCAGTTAACGTGACCCTTTGTTCAAACTATTTGCCAGAAAAGTTAAAAGATCATGACACGAACCCATGGTTGCTTTTGTGCTACATGTGTTATATTTGAAGGAACGCATTACTCGGGTATAAAATGGTTTGAACCATTATCATCAAGGTTGCCAGATAAATAAATGAGTCAAACATCGTTGAAAGAGCGCCATGCAGAACCAAAAAAAAAGAAAAAAGAAAAAAGTGGGGGAACATAAAGATAAACTATTCATTTTGCGTCGTAAGAATGAACCATTTAAGTCCACTTAAAAAGGTAATGTGGGTGCAAGGCTTATATTAAACGGGCGCCCGGGCGATTTTTACCTCGCGGTTCGTTATGTTTTGCTCCCGGTCCGCTCAAAAATAAGACAACCGGGAGTCGGCAGTATTTTGTTTTTAGCGCCCGCTAAAGCATCGTTGTTTG
Organism: Holothuria glaberrima; assembly: GCA_009936505.3. NCBI lineage: Eukaryota > Metazoa > Echinodermata > Holothuroidea > Aspidochirotida > Holothuriidae > Holothuria > Holothuria glaberrima. The sequence continues at coordinate 8,359 of WURT03109346.1, forward strand.
AACGTATCACACTTTGTATAAATCAAGAATTGCTAAAGGCCACTCCTGGTCATGAAATAGTTGCTCCCGGTTCTGCCAGAAAATCATACAACCGAGAGCTACTTTTGTCAGCTTTGGCTCTCGGTCTGTGTCAGCTTAATATAAAGCTTGTTTGGGTGTCCTCTTACTTTAAATTTCAGTTAGGCCTGTAAGAGGTTAAAATAGCAAAGGTGTTTTGAAATGCAAATAAAAGTCATATAACTGGCAATGGAATGTATTAGAGAATCAATCTCAGCGTGGGACAAAATGAAAATTTGGAGCCACCCCGAGACCTACACTCCTTCTAAATTTTCAGGCGCCATCCAATCACCAAAAGGCTCGCCAATTACTGGACTTTCACAACGAAAGCAGCAATCCGGTAACATGAAATTCCAGAAAAGGGCTCAAGTGACGTCACACTAAGACAGCGAGAAAGGAATAGCCAAAGCAGTATAACCTTTTACACGGCTACGACACAGCATGGTGGGAGAGGGTGCCATAGACGCATGAGTGGGCTGTGGGCTGCAGCCTCCATTTACAGAGAGATTTGTTACTTTCAAGCACGCAAATGCCTTGTTCTGGCAAACATGCATTGTAGTGTCGGGTAAGAGTGCTGCGGTCTTACCTTCACAGCAGGTGTTGATTATGTACGTCTCTTCACGTACATACTCTGACGTTGGTATTGCGAGTGCAGTCAGTTTGGGTGCAGGAGCAATACACGTCCGCCGGGTGGGCAAGCTGCGGTCCTTCAATAGACTCATTCACTGTTTACAAACAAAGACGTAACTGCGTGTCGGTAAAAGAGTTTATAGGGCGCGCTTACACTGTCGTCACAATGCATAGTAGATTCCAATTCGTCTACTTTCTGCGTGCAATCGCACAAGCGTTTACACGCGCAACACCGAACATACACGCATGTGTTCTTGCGCATGCTCTATGCCAACCAATACCAACCAGTGACGTAACCGTGAACAGCCTAATTGGAGATCCCGTATGTCTTTAGAGGGCGCGCTCTATTGAACTGCCCAGGGCCATACATTAGGATTCTGAATCTGCCTAGAGCCGTATATTTATGCTCTCAATCTGCCATGAGCCGTGAAGCTCTGACTATGGGCAAAGCAACTTCAATCTCATCTATCATCCAAGTTTACGGTTATTAGAATAACTGCTCCCAAGATACGAAATAATCATGAAGCTGGTCATCGTTCTCATGCAAGATTTTTTTTTCTCGAGGTTTGTCTCAATTATACGACCGTTAACAGCTGTAATTTTCAAATAGACTGTGCAATTTATTTTCAAGTAACGAAAAGTGTTTCAAATAAAAGTATCCATATATATACCTTGTAATGATCCTTAAGTGCAAGCCGCATCTCGTTGTCTCTTTGTGTTCTCCGTTCCGCTCTGTTTTCTTTTTAAAGAACGAATAGTTGGTAGACTATTCACTATTGACACGGCCTAAAATTGTAGAAATTTTACACTTTGTAATTTAAAAGGCGACCTACAATAAATAGTCCAACTTAAGGCAATCTTATCTTTGAATCAAATTTATGGCACTTAACCTATAGTTTAATATGAGAGGAGCCAATATATGCATATTTACTCTATATATCTATACTCAGAGGAGACAAGTTGTATGCGCACAGTACTTAGTGTCCGTCAAAGAAAGTGGTTTTCCGTTATTTTAAGAACTCGACTCTATGAAAAGCGTTGCAAGTTTCTGCTTAATAGCAAATAGTTTACCACACTCTATAATCAGTGTTAAGGAATAGAGCATGCTTGTGTCACTATATCAGGGACCGCGGAGACGGGGGGTAAGGGGGCTTTAGCCCCCCGCACTTAATTTTCTGCCGTAGGCATTTTGGGCCGCCTTAAACTGCATTTATTTTATTGAACATATTGGGCCTATTCGATGATAAGCCCCCTCACTTTAAAATTGGCTCCGTGTTTCCTGACTATATTTTGTACTATTTTCACTTTCTTAAGCACGTTTTAACGCTAAACACCTGTCAACTTGCAAAACGTTCTGAGCTAAATGTATTTTGATTGCGAAACATTAAGTGTTAATTCAGTGTTTAACTGCTATCCATATCGTGTTTAATTAGTGCTAATTGCTAACATATACTGTTAACGTGTTACACATGTCGTGTTTACTTACTAAACATACTGTGTTTAATTGCTTAACATATGGTGTTTAATTGTTAAACATAATTTATAGTGTTTAATTTCTAAACTTGTTGTGTTTAATTGCTAGTCATCTATAGTGTTTAAATGCTGAATGTAATTAGAGTATAAATTTGTTTACAAAATAGTTGCAAACAAGTGTTTAATCGCTGAAAACGGTTTAAAGACTACCGGTACATTATTACATACTTAAATGTATGTTACTAACTTGTGAAAAAATATCGAATTCCGTATCTTTTGACTAGGACAATCAAGCCCTACGGAAAGGATTCATGTCTCGTTCGATAGGTAGCCCGATCTCACCCTGGGCTTCAACAGGAGTAAATCCTAAAATTTCATTGCTCCGTCGGCACCGTCTTGCAGGGTTGACGAGGGGGATCAAAACTGGGGGAATGTGTGTGTGTGTGTGTGTGTGTGTGGATGTTTACAGCTTGTGTTTTATCCGATTAATACCTCGATTGCTTCAGGTTGCTAGGCACATTTGTCAGTCCGTGGTGTAGGCCGGATCCACCCTGACCATGTCATAGGTAAAAGGCTGAAGTCTGGATATGCACTCTCGTCAATTAAATGGGGGATGCTTTTTTAAATTTAGGCCCCTGGGGTAGGACTGGGGTGATTGAAACACTCTTCCCCCTTCGTCATGTCTAAACACTAGCCGAGGAGAGAAGGTTAATCAAGTTAATGTCCAGGATCATAATGCACAACTATTTTCGGCTCTATGGTAAAATTCACGACGTTGGCAAATTGAACCCGCCCCATGTGTGATTACCACCATCACCACTCGCCGCACACTCGGGCAAGTGTAATCAGTGCACAGATTGTCAATCGTTCATACTTACCCGCTTTGTGTGTGCTACTTGCCGAGTTTAAGTAATTCTAAACATGCGTATCCGCGTTCCAATTAATAATCTGCTATCCAGTTGCACAAACACGCTGTGCATAATCAGATCATTCTACAAGATGAAATCCGATGAAAACTTATTTCTATTCTAGTTTGGTTGAATCGTAGAAAGAAGAGGAATCGAAAAGACGACAATTTTGCGAATTGAAATCTAAAATACTTCCACCTGTCTTTGACTTCCACAAACGTCTGACTAGTGACCGTGAGAAGGCGGGCTTATGGTAAATCAGCCTACGGGACCATTTTCAGTATGGGAATGGGGGTGGGGGGGGGGGAATGCAGCACATTTGTCCGAAATTTCAATGCATGTTTGACAGAAAATAGCCCCAGCCCGCCCGTCTCGTACGCCTATGTTTATGGCATGCATGCGTGCAAGTCACGGCTGTTTGCAACTTTTTGGAGTCTCTGCTCTCAGTCTAATAAGCAGATAAGTGTTACTTGTCGAATTCGGGTACTGTATTTCCTCACTTCTCCGATCACTCCTCGGTCGTGGCAGAAGCGATTGTCCATGAAACCAACACTGTAAAAACAGTGTTTATGAATTAAACACTTTTCTAAACACTTTTTTGCCCCCACTTTGGATACACGTTTAAAGTCTAAACATGTTCAGGAATTAAACACATGATGTTTAGGAATTAAACACACAGTGTTTAGGAATTA
>WURT03109357.1:0-12117 GCA_009936505.3 Holothuria glaberrima
ACCTTTATCGACCTATATATATATATATATATATATATATATATATATATATATATACAACAAAGCATTCCAAAATAATGCAGTAGTTGCCAAGATGATGTTTTAAATCAAGTGAAAGAAACACTTCGTATTTCGACGGCCCCTGCCATCCTCTTCAAAAGAAATAGAACGAAACTTATAAGATACCACTGGCAATTACCACGCACAAGTTGAGAGTCTTATCTAACGAAGGGAGAATTATGGGAGAGGAAAGCCACATCATTGTTTTAGCCTTTGTTGTGACCGTCAAACTTCGGTGCCAATTTTTGTTCGTTGATTTTACGTTATTTCGTGGAACTGAAGTTTCCTTGTAAAATAACGCAACTTAAATCTGTTATCGAGTAGTCCCTTGGATTGTAATGATTAGCCACTGGATACCCAGGCTGGTCCCATGGTTACGAATCGACACCTTATGATTACTTAAACTCAGATTTAGTCTCCCCCACAAGTAAACAACGTTCTCGGAATCACAGTTTAAAGGTCCTGGCTTTAGTACGATATTGGCGCCAGGTAATAGTGTCCTGGGTGTTAAGGATGTTGCAAATTTTGCATCTGGGTTTTTTGCATTTTAAGTTACCGTGTAGGGGAACAGGGCTAGATAGGGTGCTCTTGACCAGTAACCGTTTGAGGTTTGAGGGTTGTTTGAAAGCGCAAACAAGGGGTTTGGAAAACAAATTGCCAAATCTAGGGTTTTGTAATAAGGTTTACCACTCTTTTTGGAGACGCTTTTTAACGGGGATAAGGGATGGGCGATATTTATGCACCATGGGTATTTTATTGATATTGGTTTTCTCCTTATAAACTAGAAAGGTGTTGCGTTCCAATTTATTAGCCTTTTCCAGTTTCTTCACCAATACCTCCCAAGGATAGCCCTTTTGAAGAAAATAATGCAGCAGTTCGCTAACTCTTTTAACATAATCTTTGGGGTTTGAACAGATTCTTTTGTACCTTAAAATTTAACAAAAGACAATGGATTTCTTCAAATGGAGTGGTTGGAAGCTGTTGTACTGCAGATAAATAAGTCTGTCAGTGGGCTTACAATACACTGTGGTGGGAACCCTGTATCTGTCGTCCCGGCCAGTTTCACTACGTCTAGGAAGTGTATTTCAATGGGGAACTTTCACTGGTGAATTTTATATTGAGATGGAAAGTGTTAGCATGATCAATGAATTTTTGAAGATAAGCAGTTCCATGTGGCCACACTAAAAATATGTAATCTATGTATCTTAGATAGGTGCAGGAGTTTAGTGGGAACTGACCCAACAGTTTCTTTTCAAGGGAAGCCATGAATATATTGGGGTATGAGGGCGCCATCCTGGTTCCCATGGCCGTCCCGCCAATTGGTAAGTAATAGGTACCGTTAGATCATACGATATTGTATAAACAAGGTTTTCAGAGTTTGATCCCGGTGAACCCCAGATAACCTTTGTCCTCTACCAAAACAGTAGGGTTCCGCTACTGGCCAAAACGCATCCACATACCAAGTATGAAATCTATCCAAGCTTCCCGTCTTGAGATATCGTGTAAACAAGGTTATCAGATTTTGACCCCGGGCCGCAGATGACCACCAAAACAATGTGGATCATCTACTCAATATGGGGAATCTACATGCCAATTATGAGATCCTTCGGCATTACCATTCTTGAGATATCGTGTAAACAAGCAAAGCGTCACATACACACATACACACAAGACATCCCCATCTAATAGATTTCTTGTCTGCCTTCGGCAAGGGGTCAAAAATTTATTAGGCTAAGTCAAAGGCAGCTTCAAACTTCTCTAGGGTGTGAAAAAAATTTCATGGGGGCTTCGCCCCCTTGACCCCTTGGCTACGGGCTTGTTATAGCCACCCCACTTGGTGCTCCCCTTAGAAAGTGTCATGAACTACCCCCTTGGGATTTCAGCCCGGTTACGACCCTGTTGACACAATGTTCTTTGTACTCTGTAATGTTCTTTGTACTCTCTTGTAAAGCCAACTATGGTACTGAAGGAGAAAAAATGTTTCCGATTACCCGCACTTAATTCTGGGTTGACTACTAAAATAGTTTTTAAACTATAAATGAGCTTCGGGAAGGATCTGTCGTCAGCGTAAAACACTTGAAAACCCGTATTGTATAGCCTAATTGGAAATAGACTGGAAGATTCCCTCGTGTACTGCACTTATCTTTGTATTTCTGTTCTCGTTAATGTTTGCACTGACCTATTAGACAAAGTAAGAGATAGTTCACTGAATAAACTAAGTGCAAGACACTTGCTCAATGGACCATGTTAATATGTTATCTCTGCCATGGGCTGTGGTTTGTGCTAACAGGGACGTAAGGACCACTTTGTCAACAAGCAGTGACCAATTTGGATTCCTTATCAGCCAGATCACTAAACACATTAGCAGATGAACTTAACGTAAAAGCGGCTAGGACTGATAAAACACCCTAACTTTTGGAGAAATAAACCGATCGATTTAGTTGGTAGTAGTTTTCTCATGCACGTTGTATTGCAAAGGTCGAGGAGAAAGATGACCCTAGGACTCTTGTAGATGTAGAGCCTACAACCGTTACTAATACCTTAAAACCCACATTTCGGTGCGCTTCGCTCGTATCCTTCATATTTCAAAACTCGGATTATTGCAAAACTCCGTGCAACTTTCGTGATTTCCTATCCTAGTTCCCAACCCTTACACTTGTAATGGCACAAAGAAATCGCATTGTCTTTAGTCCTGGCTGTCATAAAAACCGTTGGCTAATTGCAATTTCAGGTCTGTTAGTGCGTTATCAGCGCTATTTGTAGGTAGGTTGTTGTAAAGTTTAATCAAAGCAGATATTTATTTTATTATTAAAATATCAGCAAAAGCGTTATTGTCATCGCTCTTTGCGCGCATTATCTACTGCTCTTGTTGATCTATCATAACTTCCCATTTAGCAAAGTCTGTATAAACTACTTGATTCTGAATCCTCCCCACCATAAATCCAACTGCATCTTGCTGCATCTTTAACAAATCAACCGACGGTTAGTTCGAATTACACTATCATTTTGAGAAAAAAAAATAACGACAAAATGCGCTTTTATTGTTTGTTTAGTGCGAATCAATGCCACTTGTAGACAGTTCAACGCCTCGTTGTATTGCCACAGTCGGGTAAATGCTTCAGAGCGTCGGGGCTTCTCCCTCTGACCCCACATTCCTGAAATGGCTCTAAGGCGGACAGCTAAGTCCCACGTCAAAGAAGCTAACATGCTCCTACCATGGGAGTACTACCTTTGTGCAGTTACTTTCATGACTAAATTTTCTTTCAAAGTGATGTTGTGCGCTAGGGTCACACTGACAAAATCAAATGTTAAACTGTTTTTTCCATTATTTTTTTTTCTTTTGCTTAATCTAGTACTCCCTTCATACTTAAGTTTTGCACTGTTTGCAAAGACGTTCTTAGAACAAGGATAATGAGTTAACCCTTCTTGACACATAAAATAGTTGAGAAGATAACCCTTATTTGTCAGCTTAACAACCCCACCCCCAACTCATCGATCCAATGCAACGCCCCTGCAAGTTTGCTTATAAATAACACTGCAACTAACTGCAACTTCCGTCTACTAACATTGTAAATGTCAGACGTACTGTTCATGGTAGCATGTACGAATTTTAACTCTATGTTGCATATTTACTACCAGTTATAAATATCCCCAAGCGTTTAAGGAAATTTTAATCCAAACTTTCAAAACTCTCAATTGGAAACGTCTGTGCTTTATTTTCGTCTAAACTTTACGACGCCTGTTCAATAATAATCTTTAGGGACTATGAGGTCAACAGCACCAGTAAAGAGAAGTGGGGAGATTTCTGTTTTGAAACTCGTCTTGAAAATTTTGTAGAATCAAAATAAACAAACATGAAGGTTTATATCGGCATTTTTACTTTCCATGACAGTTTAGGTACAACCTCTGTAAATTTGTCTCAAATATCATTCGGTCAGGTTAAGCTGTTTTGAGTATTTTGTAGGCAGTCAAGCAAATAAATTATATTTTTAGCCTACTCTGCCATACAGCGATTCTTTTCTCTTAAGTGTAAGCACTTTGACCACAACAGTCTGGATAGCAGAGGTATTCACACCCTTGTGTTGCACACACTCTCGATACTTTGTATACAACAGTGAACACATAGTTAGCATATTCAGCCAAATGCATAGATTTGTGGATTCTATAGTGGTTGAGTGTGGTCAAAAAGAAAACCGATTACACAATCCGGTCACGTAACACCCTGGCAAATCTGCAATTACCCGGGTGAACGCTAAAAAGGCTAAAAAAGTCGCACCCATAATGTTTTTATTACTAGGCTGCAACACACAGGAATGCTCTCGACAAGTCTTAAGTTAACGCAATTGGATGTGAAGTGAAAATTCCTGCTTGAGATGTTGCATAGAAAATTATGAAATTTATCCAGTACTACTTTTGGTTAAAATGAATCAGTTATTACTTGTGAAATCCAACTTCCTATTAATCTCCAATTATATAAAAGTGGGAAACCTCAGTACACCGCTTGCAGGACCATTTGATCCGGCCCTCCAAACAACTTAAATAAAAATTTTGAAACATGAAATTTTTTAACCATAACTTTTCCAACAACGTACCCATTTCCGAATATTTTAGCCGAGTAACACTCCCACAAGAAGTGCTACAACCCACGATGTGCATATGCATCTTATACCGTTAGGGTTGGGATGTACCAAAAGAAGGACCATTTTGTTACGTGTTGTATCGTTGAGGCTTTGCTTTAAAGACTACAGGACATTGAACAGAGCCATATCGTCACATGTCCTTTCAGTAGAAAGAACAGTGAAAGATAATTTCCTGTAAGTGGGGCCTGGAGTCTGAAACCATTGTCCTTCTGTGCTTAAAGGAGCATTGGAACTGATATTGAATATTTTGTGGCACGTCTGAAGCAAAATGTTTTATGTCAATGTCAATTTATCACTTTCTATGGGTAACGAAAACGTAAAACATAATAATTGGGGAGGGGGGGGGGCTTAAGAGATTTAATTTACGATGCTGTTCAAACCTTTGAAAGACCAGCCTCTATAAAAAAAATATAACATGTATCTTCAACTGAAGCCTTGATTACAGCAGTTGAGTTGAGAGCCTGTCAATCAGGCTGGTTTAATAATAAGCTCATTGGTTGCATTTGCATAGGGTTTGCAAATCAGTAATACATAATGGCAAAAGGTGTCTGGTCACGAATTTGCAATAAACGATACTTATCATTAATTAACCTATCATTGCCTTTTTAGTTGTGTTTTAGATGTTTAGAATCTCTTAGTTTGACCATTTATCATCAAGATGTAAGTAAAACTCAACAGGTGTGACACAAGATTTTGCAATTCATGAACCAAATCAATGAGCCTCTTTAATAAAACCTCAAAAATATCATAAGGGTTAGGGAGTATCATGACAAAGGCAGATCAGGGAATGTGTTTACGTCAAGCCCTTTTTGGCTTTTGAGTAAAAATAGTAGACGGCACCACATTTTTTCATAAGGTCTCGGTGGCATTCTATGAAAACGACTTTAATTTTCAGGATCTATTGAAAGCAATTCTCTTCTCAAACAACAAAGAGCTTTTGATTAGGAGTCATAAACTCGAACGTTGTCACACTTTAGAGATACGTTACGCTTGGTTTCAGAAAATTATAACGTTGTAAAATTGTATTTTAAACTAACGCATCAATGATGCTGTAGCTCAGCTGCTATGGCCTCTATGGAATTTAATTTGTAAATAAGTGTAGAAAAGTAGTAGTAGTAGTAGTTATAGTAGTAGTAGTAGTTATAGTAGTAGAAGCAGTAGTAGTAGTAGCAGTAGCAGTAGTAGAAGTAGTAGTAGTAGTAGTAATACTAGTACTTGTACTTCAGCTACTTCTACTACTTCAATCTATTACTTATACTCCTTCTACTCCTACTTCCTTCCACAAGCAAGGAGAACAAAGATTAATCAGCTCGTCACTATGAAAAAAAAGCATATTAGTAGCTGACCCAAATTCCGTAAGCCGTCATGTGCCACTACTCAGACATGAAAAAATGTGTCAAAGGGTGTCATCGGCTTCAAATATTGCCAAGGTAAGAGGAAGGAATGCTGATCAGAATCACAGTCGACATTATAATGCACGAACCTACAGTCGTTTTGCAAGGTCAGCATCCCAGCGACTTCATCGGTGTTCCCTTTGGAAAACCAAAACACACAATATGATACGGCCAGTCAATTGTAGTACAGAAGATGGTTCATTGTACTCGTTGCTAGGGGAATAAATAATACCATACATACATCAAGCCAAAAGAAGAGAAAACTGAAACAAAAATACAAAAACGGAATACTTCATGATTCCCACACATGCCACAGGTGAATTAAAAGAAACAATATAGAAGTTACTATTCAATCGTGTGTAAATCTTCCCAAGAGTTGATTTTTTTATTTGCTTTCCTAAAATTGATCATATTAATTGCACCTACTCAATAATGTTACGACCTACGAAAAAATCGTGAACTACCACAGACAAATTATAACAGACTGATATGGTAGTAATCTCGGCTGCCTGAAACGATGGAATCACAATCTCCATTGCCTTTCACACTTAATACATAACGAATTGATAGGAAATTAAACATATGCACAATTTTTAGTTTAAGCAAAAACGCATGTTAGTGACAGATACCAACAAACGGGAGAGCAAACCTCATATGAATTAAATATGTGGCCTACATTTTATCATAAAGTGATCTCTTTAAAGAGGTTCTTTTATAACCTCACAAATGATAAAAAAAAAAAATGCCAGCAACAACTGTTGTTCACTACCTTTAATTAAACTGTACGATGTGAGATTTTATCACAGTTAGCCGTAAGTTCTTGGAGGAGAGGACCTTTTTACGTTTTCAGAACATTAAACCTCGCAACATTTAATAGCCTTAAAATTTATAACTAATCATTAGGTATATAAAACCTCTGCTTCTACCCCCTCCCCGACTAAATTTGAGCCAAATCGAACAAAAAAGGCGAAACGACAACCATTTAAACACAGTCGCCAAAAGTGACGGGATTCTGGCTGTCCCGTACGATCGTTATAGCTCAGCTGAAGGCTTCCAGCTGAGCTAACAACCGAAAGGGTTGTGAAACGATTGTACGACGCTTTTGTTTGCTTCATAGGTGATATATTTTTCCTAGAATTTTTATTTCGCTTTTATATGTGTTTTTGCTGTTAGTAGTATGCCAGATGTTCAACTAGAAGCAACAGTGCAATGTCAGGAAAAACTATAAAATCTTCATTAAATGATTATAAAATATCGAGTGCTACATAAAGTACGATGAAAAAGGGGTCATTGAAGGTAACACAGTTTTAATGCAATCGACCAAACTCGGATGGACTATATTAAAAACAGTTAGTGACTAAAAGTAGCATTGGTGTGTCTCATTAACCGTCATCTGTTCAGCGATTTATAACGCATAATTGCCTTCCTGGTTTGATTAAGTGTTTTAATGCATATAATAAAAGTGAGAAGGCACTACAGGGTAGGGATGGAAACTAAAAGGAAGAGTATTTATTAACAGCTCTTTCTAGCGACGTAATATAACATAATCTACGTGGTAACAAGGCTTGCCTTTAAATGTCAGTCTTACCCTTTGAATTATTTTTTTTATCAAATCGTGATTATTCCTTATCTTCAGGCAGTATCTGTGAGGAAACGGTATCATGGGAAAGTGGAACCATCTACTTAATTCGGTTGGTAATGAAGAGTGCCCGTGAGCAAACAAATCTAACTAGTTAAGCTCCTTGGGAATTCTTCAAAATTAGTGAAGCAGCAACTACCCAAGAAAACACGGTTACACCTGAACGGAAAACAAATCAAACGGGCATGTAAGCAAAAAAAGATCAAATATTTGATAAGTTTTGGCACAGTCTAGTCAAACATTTGACCAAATTTTGGTTCAGTGCCCATTTGAACGGATTTGGTTCAAATTTAAGAGTGTGGTGTTCCCCATAACTAAATAAAGCACGTAAACAGTAAACGAAACACTTTTCACTCCAATAATTGAACGCAAATTGCACTAATTCGACAGATCCAGCTAGGATATTCCCCTGCTCTCCTTGCTGTAAGACGGCTTGGCTAGCACTTGGTTAGTCTAGCTCACGCTTTGGTACATACCATTAAAACTTGCTAGCATAGTGTGATATAGACCTTATAAAAATTATAGTATGAATACTCTGGTCAAGTTGAAAATTACAGCAATTTGTGGCAGTTAATTGGTAATTACGAAGAACTTTAGTTTAAAGGTAAGTGGAACCTGTCCGAGGGGTTAGTGGGTACCCCAATATTGTTAGATGGCCGTTCTCATTTTTGGGTCGTCAACCTTACAACAGACGATTGAGGGGTTTTGAGGGGGTTATATGGTGGACAGCAGGCTTTGGGTTACACAACTTGAATCCTCTAACGGTTATGACAGATATATATTTGTTTCACACTTTAAAAACAACCGGTTCAAATTGAAAAGGGATCAGTACAAATGGGTATTTAGCCAAAACAAGGAATCATGTATTTGACTAGTTTAAGTTCGAAAGTAACCATTTTTTATTCAAAATAAACCAGCTATATAGTCAAGCATTTGACCAGATTTCGATTCATTGTCCACATGAACAGAATCGGTCCAAATCTAGACTGTTAGTTTTTAGATGGCACCTTTGTTACAACGATATGCATTGTGGACGCTGGAAAAGCCTCCCGTTGGTGCACTAGTGTGGCGTACACGGTGTACACCAGGCTATGTGTGAGGTTCTTGTGATACATCTTGGAGTTTCATTTTTTTACCTTGTTAACCAGAACATGTAGAGTAGATGTTGCAACATGTATTCGCATCTGAGTATCATCTAGATCTCAAAATACGCAACTGTACTGTGATATCATGTGTGCGTCAACACTTTCACGAGTTACACAGAAATTTCAGAAGGAACAATTGTCCTATAACTAAAACCAAGTAAACCAACTGTTTTTACCTGCATAAAACTGTTGTCACATGAGGTAAAAAATTTTCGAATAGAGAAAATGTCCAGTCTCTTTTCTGATGCTCCTTTGCTGGATTAAACGTAGCCCAGGCTAAATCTGTTACAAGCACCATAGGTGCTCTTAAAACCAATGGAGCAGAAACCATTAGACCGTGAACACTGTTGACTCTCTGTATGCAACACAATAGACCTTTTGAGATGGTCAGTACACTCTGGTCATTACAGAGTGTAAGGAGAAAGACAAACCAGGCATGCAGGAAATGCAAATATCCACAGACTTTTGAGCCAAATAATCCCATTATTCAGTGCACTGAATAGAACTCGCATGATTAGGGTAACATGCGGGTGAACAGATCAATATCCTATTCGGAGATTTCCACGTTATGACAAAAGTTCTACTTCGGAACTGGGCGGGTTTGCTGGTCAACTAGAACACCACTAAGTAAGAAAAGATTTTCACGGAAAAGACCATGATACCTGCATGCACCTAACGGCAACACTTCCAGACAACGGAAATGTGTGAATATAAGCGTGTATGTACCTTTTTGATTCCTTGCCGAAGACAGGCAAGGAATCTATGCGATAGAGATGTGGTGTGTATATGGGTCTGTGTATGTGTGTTTGTGGCCCTCCTTGTAATCACGATATCTCGAGATAAGAATGACCAGCACTTGTCATATTTGACATTAAGATTTGTCATGTTGGGAGAGAAGGGTATCGTTTTTGGTGGAGGTCAAAGGTCATTTGAGGTCATCAGAGGTCAAAGACCAAAAACCTTGGAATCGCGATATCTCTAGATTTGAATGACGGACACTTTTTGTATTTAGTATATAGATTTGTCATGTTTAGAGGGAAACGCTTTTAGAGTGAAGGTCAACGGTCATTTGAGATCACCAGATGTCAAAGACCGACAACCTTGTAATCGCGATATCTTGATATAGGAATAATCAGTTGTTTCCATATTTGGTGTATCGGTTTGTCATGTTAAGAGGAAAAACCATGTTGTTTTTGGTGGATTTCAAAGGTCATTTGAGGTCAGTAGAGGTTAAAACCTGCGAAAACCTTATAAATGACTTGTTAACACGATATCTCGAGATAGGGATGGCCAACACTGTTCATATTTGATAATAGACTTGTCATGTCGAGAGTAAGAACCCTATTGTTCTGGTGGAGGTCAAACGTCATCTGGGTTAATGAGCAATCAAACACTGAAAACAAAATATCTCAAGGTAGGAAGCTTGGATAGATTCCATACTGAGTATGTGCATGCCTTTTGGTTAAAAGAAGAACACTGTTACTTTGGTGGAGGTCAAAGGTCATCTGGGATCACACATTAGAGAATTCTGCCACTTGAAAGTGGACGTCATGACTTGGCCGATAGCGTCACAACTTGGCCGATTGTTCAAAAAAAGAAAACCTCAAACAACAATAGGCGGTCACTGGACCATGTGATCTACAACAGTGTGGCCTTTTTGTCAGTTGCTTGTTAAGCAAGGTCTTCAAGGACGGGATAAGCTTGTCCAAGTTTCAAGGGAGCGGATTCTCTAATGAAGTGGTCAAAGTCTGAGAACCCTCTTAACACGATTTCTCAGTATAGAAAGCCTGGATAGATTTCATACTCGGTACATTGATGAAGCGTGTTCGGAAGAAGAACCGTTTTGTTTTGGGGACGTCAAAGTTTATCTGGGGTCATTAGAGGTCAAAAAGCAAAATTTCTAAAGGATTCCCAAGAAAATCTCAACATTTACCATGGCAACGAATCACTAAGCCTTTGGGATCTTTGGTTAGTTTTAAGAGGGCATTAAAAGCAGCAAATCGTTAGTAGGGCAACAAGGGCCTAACATGCTTTTAGAGTTTAACCGATACTTTCCGTGTAAAGACTTACTAGGCAGCTTACAATCAGCTGTGTCGTAAATATTCGTATGTTTCAAAGTCCGGAGAGAGTAGACGAACAGTTGTGAATAATATTGACTCTGTAACAGAGGAAAACAGAAAATATTACTAAATAAACACACTTGAGAAGTTACACACCCTCCTCTCAATGCGCATTCTTGAGTTGACACTGAGCAGAGATCTTGACTGTGTGCAAAATGGTATTTACTTAGGAAGAAAGAGCTCCATTATAACTGCTGAAGCTCAACTAAGCTGATAATCGTGAAGAACCTGTTTGGATATTTCAGTTGCATTTTGTTTGGCATAACAGCCAAGGCGATTTAATGAAGCCTCGTGTTTTAAACTGCACCTTCTTGTACTGACATAGATACACAGTGACTGTGCGACACTACTTTGACCCCACTACCTCCTCGTCTACTAAATAAGTATCTGCACGAGGTTTCAAACTAAAATATGTGCAATGTCTCTGGGTTTTTATTTTTTTTTTATTCTCATTTTGAACAAACCATCCCCGAATCTTTAATTGAATCTTGTAATTAAATCGTTTATTCATCTTTTCTTCAAGTAAATAAGAAGGAAAGATGATTGAAATATTTCTACCATTATATAGGTCTGTTACTTTTGTATCGGATCCCCATGCATTCATCAGTTAGGATCACCGCACACTGCACAAATTTGCGTGACCCAACTCAAATGACCGTATTTCTTGAAGGTGGCGAAAATTTTTCCTCGCCGGATTGACAATGCACAATTGCACATTGCATGACCGGATTACCCGTTTTGACGAGGAGTTTGATATTCAACAGCCATTTTTCTCACCCGTGCACAATCCCTGGTACCACATAAGTACAATTGCTTCGAATAAAATTACAACTGTCGAAGTCGTGATAAAAAAGAAAAACTTCGTTTTTTCGGACTGAGAGATCCACAACTTAAAACTATCAGTTGCATGGGTAAACTCCCACACACTGCAAGACTATCGGCGATTCGACGCTGGTTTGGATTTAGGGGGCCGTTACAGTTTTCGTCAGCTTGAAACTTGGGCATTTATACTTTGACCTTGATTTCCGATTCCAGCAGGGTTAGGACGCATTTTTGCGGTTAACCTTAAGATACTGGGCATCCATCTTTGAAACATTTCCAAGGATTCATTTGTATTTC
>WURT03109379.1:0-12116 GCA_009936505.3 Holothuria glaberrima
CCCAGTAGATCTTGGTTGCTAATTAATTGAGCTTTTTGAGGATGTTGGTTATCTCTTGATTCTGCCATGGTCATAGTGTTAATGTCATTTACCTTGATTTTCAAAAAGCCTTTGATAACTTTCCCGTAGGTAGACTTATGGTACGTAAAACCGCGTAGGTTAAGCATCAATGTGCTCACTGGATAAATCCGTGGCTCCTTGGATGATCTCAGAGGGTTGTTGTTAATTGTGATCTCTCTTCTTGTAAAAGAGTCACAAGTGGTGTACCACAGGGTTCTGTTCTGGCCCAATTCTTTTTTTCTAATTTTCATCAACGATATTGATAGCTCTCTCACATCCAGTGTAAGTTTGCATATGATTCTACGCTCTATAGGACGGTTAGTGATGAGGATGATGCTTTATTGCTTCAAAATGATTTTCACGGTCTCATACTTGGCAAATGTCTTTCAATGCAGATAAGTGCAAAGTCCTTCATTTTGGTCCTAAACATTTCAGCTATACCCTTACAAAAAAGGTGTGCCAACCTGTGTCTGTTACCACGCGTGATCAGACGTGAAAAACAAGAAATCACTTGTGTTCATGTGCGGATACCTGTGAATTTGAAAGGCTCTGGACACAGGTTTGACACAGGTTTGACACACCTTCCTGCCTTTGATTTCAAGCCACAGATTTGCCTCAGAATTCTTTCTTAAGATTAGTTTTAATTGCCACACATTTTGTATGTCAAACCTGTGAAATCTTGAGGCAAACCTGTGTTTAACCTGTTGCAAAGTTTGGCAACTGATCAACCTGTTAAAATTTCAAGGGAACACATGTTTTCATGCAAAGCCCTGAGATAACCCATGGCAGAAACATGTGAAAACCTGAGGATTTGAAACAAAATGCCACAACATTTTTTGTAAGGGTAATTATAACATGAATTGTGATATTTTGATTAATATTACTTTTGAGAAAGATCTGGGTGTTATTAATACAAAAACTTAAATTGCACATCCATCATTGTCTTTAATCAAGTTATATTTGGCCTAATATGGCCATATAAAACTTGATATGTATATCTGACATGGTCTTGTCTCAAGTGATATCGGGCTTGATATGGCAATATAAAACTTGATATGTATATCTGGCATGGTGGTATACCAGGTAAATTTCTGGTTTGATATGGCCATATAAAACTTGATATATACATATAGAACACAATTTTTCAAGTGATATCTGACTTGATATGGCAATATAAAATTTGATATGTATATCTGGCATGGTGGTTTACCAAGTAAGCTGCATGTACCCAGCCTTGAAATATGGATCTCATGTCTGCAATTTCTCAATTGATAAAAAAAACAATCTATGAGAAATGTTTATCTATATGTATCTAAGCGGAGCGCTACCATCGGTTGGCGCGATTCAAAAAAAATGTTGGCCTTGCAAACCCCCAGATGACCGGAAACGGCACTTCCCAAGTGTTTTAAGCTGCATGTTCCCAGCTTTGAAATATGTATCTCAAGTCTACAATTGCTCAATTAATGAAAAACAAAGCAATCTATGAAAAATGTTTATATATGTTTCTAAGCGGAGCGCCACCGTCGGTTGGCAGGGAGGGAAATTTTTGGCTTTTCAAACCCCTCAAATGGCCGAAAACGGAACTTCCCGAGTGTTTTAAGCTGCATGTACCCAGCCTTGAAATATGGATCTCATGTCTGCACGTGGCAAATATTGGGGGAGGGGCGCTGAACATACTTTTATCCCCCTCACTTTTTCATTGAGGGCTGGGCACCCAAGCCTCCCGGTTCCGCCGCCATTGGCTCATATATGGCTGAAAAATGTTCATAATTTGGCCAATTCAGCAGGAGTAGGAATCCTTCCTTTGTCACGACGTAAAGGGCCGCCCTGGGGGAGGGGTCTCCCCTTTGAGAAATTTTTATTAATTTCAGGTTGCCTAGATGCAAAATGGTGCTATGTTTGGGATATTTTTTGAGCTGCCCATATAGGGCTGGGAAATGTCGATAATTTATAGTGAATTCTAGATTCTGGTTAGGTGAAAGGAGAGAGTAAGTTGTCTTAGAGAAAAATACGTTGTCAACAAACCTCCTGAGGACACCCCCCCCCCGCCCACACCCTCTTTTTGGCTTCTTTACTGTCTTTTATTTGAACAAATTTTTTGGACTATTACGAAGATTTTCCTTTACTTCATTGTGCACTACATAAGGGCACCTAAGGATGGCAGATACCCGGAAGCTCTGGATCAATTACATAAAATTGGGCAAAGACATAATGCTTCTTACCTGTCATCCAAATGATAATATGGAGTATGACGCCAGGCACTTTACATCTTTTGGATTTTTACAGACGAATGGCTTCCAGTCTGATAGGTATGGCAAAAGGAATGAAGGACTAAAAGAGCATTTCAGAATGCTTTTTGGTCGTAAGTGTATTAACAATCACCATCTATACCGATTTTTTTTTTTTTTTTTTTTTGAAAAATGTATAGCGTCAAATACTTACTTTAAACCTTCCACACTATGCTACAAATTAGATTGAAAGATCCCATATTGATGTGAGGCCCTACAGATGTTTGGAGATGTATCTCTGCTTTTTGGAAAGTGTTGTGATCGGAATAGATCCATGTATGATTACCTTAATAATGGTAATGCGATGAAGCGCAAACGGTTATGCATGCGCGCGAAGCGCGCCGAAATTTTCCATTAATTAAAATGTCAAAGGACAGTTTTTAATTCGATTTTACGTGAAGAAAATGTTTGGTATTATTCTCATTTGATCTAATTGGAAAATAGATACAAAGTTGACATAGGCTTAGTCGGAAAAATATGCTAGACTGAGGAATCAGAAATTCCAACTGGTATTTCAGTTTTTCCGACTACCGTCGCTCTGACGATCTTTGGGGGTGAGACACCCCACACCCCCGGTCGCGACGGCCCTGGGTATGAACACGAGGACTCACTGTTACTTTATCAGTCAATCATGCACATGCTTTCAAAACTACGATTTTGAATGTATTCGTGAACTATATGAATTACTTGTTCATCTTTTCAACATCTCTGGCATTACTGCGGACGTGACTGAGTCCTCTCACTTCCATACACTAATTCCCCTATCTATTATAAGATTTTATGTTCGATATATGTCAAAACTGCAATTTTCTATTACTTTTTCAAAGCATATCTAATGAATATGAGGATTATCAAAGAACTTCACCTTTATAAGTTAATGTGCGTTTATTTTGAATACGGGTGCCTTAAAATTTACAAGAGTAAACTCTGCTCTCCTGAATGCTCGCCGACTCGGGATTAAGCACCACACCAGGGACCATACAGTGGTGACACTTACGGAAGGAGTATAAGTACTTCATAGATACTTCATGTCAAGAATTTTCCGGTTGCTTCGAGCGTACACCAGGAGTGGTCGCGGCTGGCGTTCGTAACTCTTGTTTCATTTAATGCTGAAGAAAATGCATGAAATATATCTAACCTTTTATAATTTACAGGCAACCAAAAGACAATGGTCCACATTAAAGGGCTTTTCCAAATTCTCAGGATAACCCCAGGATTTGCAGCCGTAGATCCACCTTCGATGCTGTAATATGAAGGCTTCCACTCAGTGGCATACCTGGAAGGTACTTGTCTCAACATTTTTTCCTATTGGGCTGCGTGACTGGATGACATTTTTTACTTTTTTTACCAATGCAAACTTTAACATGATCCGTCCACATTCACCCCACCAGATGATTATCGGCTTATCGTTAGTGCAAGTAGGACTACCAAAATGGTCAAATATAGTGATTTCTGTTTTAGTGGCGTGTGTAGTGCGCGCTAAACGCTTCATTCTAATGGTCACAATTTGTAAATACCCGACAGCCTTCGGGGGCTTCTCCTTTGGGCCCCAAATGACGCTTTGTCCCGAGAACCCACCAGGAATTCTTCAGTAGGCCCGTAGGTTCCAACGGCCACAGGGTATCGCTGTACGTCGCTATGACGCCTGCAGCGATGTTCAGTCCTTCATTTTGGTGTGCCTCTCTTGGGGAACTCTGTACCACCTAGTACCCCCACTTCAAAAGTCTGGCGACGCCAGTGATGAAACCCGTCAATGTTCTGTACAGCAAGAATTTTGCCCTAAACAAGTTCCAATCTCAAAATGGATTTCCAAATTCTATGTCAATTCACCATTATTATCCAATATGCCTGTTTTCTCTGGGATTCATGTCGGAAATACCCGAGAGGCTGCCACTTTTGCCAATAACCCTCGACTATTTGTCGCACGTGCGGCAAGTAGTCGGTCCGTGCAACCTGACTATTCGCAAGGAGTCTGCCTTGTCTGAGAAAAGGCCATTTTTGCCAACAGTCCCAGGCTACTTGTCGCACGTGTGACAAGGAGTCAGTCCATTTCCTGTGAAATAACATATAAAAATGAACTACGAAACTGTAATTTTGTCAAAGATTTGGCAAAAAGTTATGCAAAAAGAGCTGTCCAGACAGAGGTAGAAAATCCATTTTGAAAATGGAACTTGTTCCTAGACCTTAGAGCAGGATATCCTGTTATATTCCTAACACCCCTCTAGTTTAACTGATCACATTTGGCGCCAAAATAACAGTTAAGTCGTCAGAATCTTGCATTCGGCCGCAAATTACGTGAGGGCGTGACGAACATCAAATACCGATTCTTGTAGCATAATTTGCATATTCAAGGCAAAAATTTGCAAACTTAGAATGTCTGACGAAGAATGTGAGACAATTCTCCAACGATGGGGAATGAAGAATCTAATTGTCGTTTTTCGTGGTGAAGATAAAAACTTATCAATTAATTTTAATCATCTTCCATGTGCGATTCGAGATGGAACGCTAGACGTACTGTATACCCTAACCGGTATACTACATAGCTTACTCCTACAATCCTGGCCAAAATATATGGGACAGATCCCCCCGCGCCCCATCTCAATGTTGGTTTTGATGGTGAATAAAATTTTAGCGATGAAGAAAAGCGCGCCTTTCGTTTTCTCAACATTGAACAAGGGGTGGAGGGGAAGGTCCGGAAGTGTCCCAATAATTGTGTTCAGTATAGCAATCCTGGACAAAATTATCTGGGACAAATCCCCATAATATTCAGCTTCCCCCTCTTTCACATGTTTAAAATGCTGATAATACTCTTACATGCAAAGCGTCTCCAAAAGGAGTGTGAAACCGAATATCAAACCATGTTGCTATTAGCCATAAGCTACGGCCTACAACAATTGTTGGACGACTATTTCTTTTGTGACGGAGAGGACATTGTAAATACGTTGATTTTATTCTTTATTTTTTTTATTTTTTTTTTTTTTTTGGATTTCTAGTATGTTTTCTCTCCGCCCCAATTCTGAGTATTCTGCTGTTTTAAAAGCCGAATAATAATCAGAGTTTCCGAAAGCCCTTGAATTCTGTATTCTTTTTGAGAAATTGTTTTTGGTGGCGTGCTCGGGCCTGTCTAGACACTTAATCAGACATGTCGCAATAGATGCGGGACTAACCAATGGGAAGCGGCCTTGGTTTGCCGCGTCGACAGTGTCACGTGTTTCCGGCAAGACACCACGCCACGCTGTTTGTCACGTAGACAAGGACTCGTGAATAGACACTCGAGAAGAGAGGTACCCGTTGTATGACAGTACACAGTTAAGCAGTGACGCGACAGTAAGGCCCACGCTCCTCCGTGCTAATTAGACTGCAGTTTTCCCCGGTGTGAGTATGTTGCAAGCTGGTATTTTAAGCCTTGGATAAATTGATAAATTAATGTTGTGAGTCTCGGGAGTTGGGATGCAAGGAGGAGAAGGCTGATACGTATAGGCCTACGCTGGGAACTTGTTCTAACTAGTGGCAAGGGATTGCTGCCCAGTGGGGGAAAACTCGAGGAGAAAGGCGAATTAAGAAAAAGGCTAAGGGGGACGAAGTCTAAGCATTGTTTTCGAGGGCGTGGCAGGTCATTAATCTGCAGTCATGAGGGTCGGAAGGGCCGATCCCAGGTACAAGGAAACTTAAACACCCCTCAGGCGTAAACTGACTATCCAGTGTGAACGAGGCACATTCATGAGTGAGACTTGAAGCTGTACAATTACACAGAATCTGGTAGAGGCGTCTAAGACGCTGTTAATAAGGGCTTACTTTTGTTTTCATTTGACCAAGTGTTTTAGCTTAAGTTTATTTACACTACTGTACAGTCTTAGAGGTTCCGCAGGAGACGCACGGCTCGTGTGAGGGATACAACAGCAGTTTCGCACGGGACGCAGCAGCAGTTTCGCACGAGACGCACGGCTCGTGAGGGGGATACAATTAGGGAATTCACGGTTAAGTCACTGGTTGGCATTGGTTGGAATAGACCATGCGCAAAAACAAATCCGTGTATGTTCGGTGTTGCGCCTGTAAACGCTTGTGCGATTGCACCCAGAGTGTAGACGAATTGGAATCTACTTTGCTTTGTGACGACGGTGTAAGCGCGCCCTATTAACCCTTTTACCGACACGCAGTGACGTCTTTGTTTGTAAACACTGAATGAGTCTATAGCAGTTTCGCACGAGACACACGTCTCGTGTGAGGAATACAACAGTGATTTCGCACGTTACGCACGAGTGGTTTAGCACGTTACGCACCAGAGGTTTCTCACGAGACGCACGGCTCGTGTGAGGGATACAACAGCAGTTTCGTAAGGGACGCACCAGTGATTTCGTAACGATACGCACAGGAGGGATACAACACTGGTTTCGCACCTGAAGCACCAGCAGTTTCGCACGGGACTCACCAGAGGTTTGGCACGAGACGTACGGCTTGTGTGAGAGATACAGAAGACCGCGAAAGACGCACCAGTGGTTTTCTCATGACGTTCCAAGATTATCGCGTCCTTGTTTGTTACGGCTCTATGATAGAACCCCCACCACCCTCCGATCAGTAGTTTTTCCAAATCGCCACAAGGGATGCCCAGACGGACCTGGGTGGGGCGCCGTTACAACTGGTGACAGCGGTAAGATCCTTTGGGGAAAAATGGACCGCTCTACTGGATCACAGGGGTTAGGTGAGTTTCGAAGGTTTCTTAATGGAGTCCAAAGTCAATCCGAATCTGATTGGCTGCTAGTAAACGAGATTTCTGACAGACAATCGATGTCGTCTTTGCAGCCCACAGAGGTATCTGACAATCTTTACGTTCCCCCGGGGACGAGTCACACGAGTAGTAACGGGGACTTGGGACAGCAAATAAGAGAAGAAACACGGCATTCCACAAGACAGAATACCAATTCGTTCGTAGAAAGGGAACAGTCAGGCAACCCCTTTACATCGGCAAGAGAAACTGATGGGCCCATATTAACTGAGGAAAGGAAGACAGAGGAAGCTGTACCCATGGTCCCTAGTTAACGCATATGAGCGGGGAAACGCATGTGGAGTTGAGCCAGAACAAGGGTGGCAATCGAAATGCCAGACCTACTAGTGCAGCCGAATACTATGCGCCCAGGTGTGAAATTCTTCCAGGACAGAGTTTTCATAGAGTGTTTGGGATACGGCCCGGGCTCTACGATGGAACAACATCTTGGGAAGACTATCTGGCCCAATTTGAAATGATTGCAGAGTTGCACCAATGGAGCAATGGGGTCAAGGCAATGTGTTTGGCAGCTAGTCTTAGAGGAGACCCCCAGTCCATACTAGCTGACCTGGAAATGGAGATAAGAAGGAGTTATTCAGACCTAGTGGATGCACCTGCCAGTAGGTTTGGTCCCACGAACCAAACCGAGCTTAGAAGGATTCAGATGAGAAATCGTGGCCGGAAAAAGAGGAAGACTGTACCTGAACTTGCCCAAGACGTAAAGCGGCTTACCCGTTTTGCTTGTCCAGATGCCTCAGCCCATCTGCAAGACCAGTTAGCACGGGACCATTTTGCTGATTGTTTAGAAGAGCCCGAACTGAAGGCAGTGAGAGTAATCCACTCTGAACAAGGGATGACGAACAATTTTCAGGCCCCTCCTATGCCGCATACCGGGACGCGGCCCCCAAACAAGATGCAAACCGAGACTGTCCGTGAACTGAAAGAGGCAATATCTCAGTTGGCCACAGATGTGGCTGCCCTTTAAGCCTCACTTGCGGCTAAGGAGAGTAATAACCGTCAACACAACTCCGGAGGACCAGGTTACAGACTGAGATATGAGGACAGAAGAAGGCCTAAGGTTCCAAGCAAATGCATGCTGAAGTTGTGGTAAGCTGGGACATTTCAAGAGGGACTGCCCAAAGGACAAAGTCGATACTCCAACAGGACACGAATCTCCCGTCCAAGAAAACCGGGATCTGTCGAGGGTGGGGTTCGACGTTCGACAGGACTTATAAACAGACCCAACATAATTACAGTAAGGTCAAGCAGTGATTCTGCCAAAGAAACAGATGGGATTTATGTACATTTGAAAATAGAGGTCGTGCCAGTAGCCTCCTTAGAAGATACGGGCGCAAATGTGTCAGTGTTAAGCCGCACATCCCTACTAAAACTTCCACAAGAACACCGGGGACAGTACAAGCCGGTGGATAATAAGATGTCCCTAGCCGATGGAAAGTCCGTGCCGCTCCACGGCCTTATGGGATTAAGCATCATCATGGACGAGAACGTCGTCGAGCAGAAATTCTGGGTTGCTGATATGGACGTTGAGTGCAATTTGGGCTTAGATTTTCTTGGGGAATACAATTATTGCATAAATACTCGTAGAAGAATGGTCTGGAGAGAGGGCAACACCGTTGCGCAGGGCAATGGAGAAGAGAAACCCCCTTACATATCCGACGAATAAAAGCACAAGATACTGTGTGTATTCCACCCAACAGTGAAGTCCTTATCCCAAGGAAAGTGGAAGACACCTCAAAGGGGCAGATGTTTGGACTCGTCCAACCGCATGAAAAGTTTGCAGAGAATAAAGGTCTTCTAGTGGCTCGTTTTTCCCAGATATGTCTACAGGCGTCATACCAGTGCCAGTAGCAAATCTTTCGACAGAACCGGTGACCGTGTACAAGGAGACGAATTCGGCCACTTGCAAAGGCGTAGTAGTCTCACCGACTGACCAAAACTAACCTGGTGGGGAGGCCACGACTGTGTCTGATTTCCAACTACCTGAGATACTTTCACACCTATATAATGAGTCAAGCGCTGACTTAGATGTCCACCAGAAGGGGATGGCACGGGCTTTTCTTCAGAAACATTCCGAGGCGTTTTCAAAGAGTCCACATGATTAAGGTAGAACTGCAGTTGTCAAGCACACTGTTGACACAGGAACAAATAGGCCAGTAAAACAGGCCGCAAGGCGCTTGCCCTTGCATAAACAAGAGG
Source organism: Holothuria glaberrima (assembly GCA_009936505.3). Taxonomy (NCBI): domain Eukaryota; kingdom Metazoa; phylum Echinodermata; class Holothuroidea; order Aspidochirotida; family Holothuriidae; genus Holothuria; species Holothuria glaberrima. Next base: position 9,328 of record WURT03109379.1, read on the forward strand.
AAGCAAGTAAGATCGTGGATGAAATGTTTCCAGTGGAGTGATCGAACCTTCAAGTGGTCCTTGGTCTTCCCCCATTGTCCTTGTTAAGAACAAAAACGGCTCGTTGCCTTTTTGTGCAGACTATAGGTAGGATCGACGACCCCTTTGGCACGTTAGGCGGGGCAAAATGGTTTTCCACACTCGACCTTGCTAGTGACTACTGGCAGATTGAAGATGAAGATGAAGACAGGCCTAAAACTGCGTTCGTTACCCATCGAGGTCTTTTCCAGTTATTTGTTATGCCGTTCGGGTTGTGCAATGCACCACCAACTTTTGAACGCCTGATGGAAAGGGCTCTAGGTGGTTTGCGATGGAAATGTTATCTGGTGTATTTGGACGATATTATTTTCTATGCAAAGACCCACGAGGAGCATGTCCAACGCCTTGATGTGGTCGTACAGAAGTTAACACAGGCGGGATTAAAGCTGTTTGCCAAGAAATGTAAAGTCTTCCTGAGAAAAGTGGGGTTTTTAGGTCACGTCGTTACTACAGAGGTGATTGAAACCGACCCAACTAAAATTGAAGCTATACAGACTTGGCCAAGGCCCATCAATAAAACTGAAGCTTCCTCGGAATCTGTACATACTACCGCAAGTTTGTCGAAAACATTGTATCCATCGCCAAGCCACTACACCGGCTGACGGAAAAAGGAAGGGGGTTCTTATGGAACCAGGACTGCGAAGAGGCTTTTATCCATCTAAAGAGGAGGCTCACTTCTTCCCCGGTGTTGGCGTACCCTCTCAGGGAAGGAAAATTCGTTTTGGACACTGACGCTACCGACTTTGGGTGGGAGCAGTTTTGTCACAACAACAAGGACAAACGGAACGAGTAATAGCACACTTCAGCAAGACTCTGGGCAAAGCTGAACGGCGGTATTGTGTGAACAGAAAAGAGTTGTTGGAGATTATTCTGGCTGTTAAACACTTTCACCACTACCTTTTTGGTACTGAATTCCTCGTCAGAACGGATTATGGGGCTCTCCGATGGCTACTACGCTTCCGTAATCCTGGAGGCCAGATAGCCCGATGGATAGAGACCCTGGGCAATTACAATTTCGAGATACAACATCAGCCAGGAAGGGTACACGAAAATGCTGATGCGCTCTCGGGAAGGCCTTGTGGTGAATGTTCGAAGTGCGAAAGAGAGGAAAACAAGGAAACACAGAGAAAGAGTGCTGCTGATCAAGGAGAAGAAACAGATAACTGTCCACGATTGCAAGAAGTTAAATTCTGCAGGTCTCTGGATGGCCCCAATACGAGGGAACCAGAAGAGGAAGAAACAGAAACTGAGGCGACGGCTAACTGTCTCCTTGAGAACCAGCCTACTTGGCCAGGAGTTTGGTCGGTGACCAAATTACAGGAATTGCAACAACGTGATGAAGACATCCGTATAATAATTCAGTGGAAGCTGGAAGTTTCTTGTATGAACCTCACGGTGCAGAATTATTGGCTTCAGTGGGGTAGTCTTTACTTACGTGAAGGTGTACTTTACCGCAGATTTGAGTCCAATGATGGGCTAACGAACACTGCCCAGCTGGTTGTTCCTAATGATATGAAACGCATGGTTTGGGAGCTGGCTCATTCTAATCCGGAATCCGGACCTTTTATGAGCAGGAAAATAATACGCCGGATCCGAAAAAGTTAGTACTGAAGTGGTTATCGAAGCAACTTTGAGTTATGATGTAGACAATCCCGAAGGTGGCCCAAGTTCAAACGAAAGGGCAAGATGAAAGAGTATGACGCTGGAGAGCCTCTGCAACGCATAGCCATGGACATTATGGGACCGCTACCAACCACTGAAAGTGGAAACAAATATGTCCTTGTAGTCTCTGACTACTTCTCAAAGTGGACTGAAGCAACCGCGATACCAAACCAGGAAGCCGGCTAACGTACACGTCGAGAGTTTTGTCTGTCGCTTCGGTGTACCGGGAGAACTCCATTCTAATCAGGGTCGACAGTTTGAGACGTCATTGTTCCAGGAGGTGTGCAAGCTTCTTGGTGTCCTGAAGACCAGAACCACACCAAACCATCCACAAACGCATGGTATTGTTGAGCGATTTAACAGGACTTTGCAGCCTATGCTTCCAGCCGTGACATCCTCTGATCAACGGGATTGGGACAGCTGGCTAGCTTACCTGAATATGGCGTACAATTCTGCTGTACACGAAACCACAGGATTCAGTCTTGCAGAAATCATGTTTGGACGGCAAATAAGGACTCCCTTGGAGTGCATTCGGTCGTCTCTAGCTGACAGTTCCGAGAATGCTACAACTTACCCTGAATTTATAGAAGGATTAACGAAGAAATTGAAGAAAATCGGTAAATTGGCAAGAAGTCTTTTAAAGTTTAGCGGCGAGCGACAAAAAGAATTTGCAGACAGAAGTGCTAACATGGAAACTTTTGACCATGGGGATCTTGTCTGGGTATACCAGCCTGCCGTGGGAAAAGGGCATTCCCCAAAACTACACCGTCTTTGGAAGGGCCCCTTTCTCATTATTAAGAGAATCAACCACATTCTTTATAGAGTTGCCTTACGTGGATATTATAGCCAGCAGTATGCACTGTACCCATCTAACTGGATCCCTCCGAAACAAACGTCGTAGCGCCCTCTCTTAGCTATAATAACCTCCAGACGGTGCGTGAAGTGGTAAGGCCAGTTTCGTTTTGTATCTCCAGTATACTTTGATATCTAGGTCTGAATCTTCGTGGTGTTCAGTGTGTTTATGCAAGTTTAAGTGACTACCTATCTCT
>WURT03109390.1:0-25151 GCA_009936505.3 Holothuria glaberrima
AGTTTTCAAAAAGATTTTATATCACTAGAACTTCCTTTAACATCTCAAAGCATCTCTAAAGCTACTGGAATCCACTATGTTTCTTTTTAAGAAAGGAAGATTTCCATGAAGGTAGAAATATAAAACACTACTGAAATAGTGAAAACCCCTCATTTGACCTTATTTAAAAGTTCATTGCGCCTGCGCTGTAGGTAATACCGAACTACCTTATTATTTTAATATCATTTTTAGTTCATCTGAAAGAAATAGTTTAGGCAAAAGGTTATTTTTTAAACGTGTAAGGGGAACTAAACTTCAACATTCCTGATATGTTTTTTTCATTCAGTTCCTTTTTGCAATTCCCGAAAATTAGCGAGAAATATTGTATAACATTGGCAACGTAAAGTAACTTGAAGCAAGAAGCAGTCATATCATTTCTGTACTTTGTTGAGCTATGCTTTTTTTTTTTGCCTTCCAATCAATGTCCATGACTTAAAATAGATTGGGGTATGAATCTACCATGCGCAGAAAAGTGTTTTTTATTCATTCGTGTAAAGAAACATAAATTTATGGATTAGAAATTATTTTTAAATGTTAGAAATCAAAACACTGTAGGTCAATGTAAGCTTACGACGTCAAGTTTGTTTACTTCAAATTCACATGAAGTTGAAAAGGGGCAAGTTCATCTGCTCATATGTTGATCACTTTAAACAGGATTTGTATGCAGAGTACTTACATAACACACCCCTCTAACCTTTCAAAGCTAAATTTAAACCTAATCTATCATTTAAATGACCTTTTGCTCTTGTAAAACATAGCACGTGGTCTTAAAATTTGTTTTGAAACCTGCTTAATCCTTCTTAAAGTAACCTCTAAAGACAAGACCTCAATCTTCTTGACTTTCCATGGTAACTTTTTATTTCTCTGTCTTTTATTTCTCTACCTGAACCTACCTTGCTTCATTACTTATAAAAAATGTAGATTGCGTGGGTGTTTTAGATTTACAGGCGATTTGATTCTGTTTCAACAGCTTCGCGGCTTATTGGGGGCATTAGTTCCAGTGAAGGACGTTTAGAGGTGTATGTGGATGGCCAATGGGGCACCGTGTGTGACACACATTGGGACAGTGTCGATGCAAGTGTGGCCTGTCTGCAACTCGGTTTGGGAACTCCAGGAGTGGTTTTGCCGAGGAATGAAGTAGAAGACGGTGCTTCCCATGCCCCTGTCCTGCTCACTAATGTACAGTGTAATGGAAATGAACAATCTATATTTCAGTGTAGTTTTGTTGATGGCTTACAGTCGACTTGTACCCACTACTATGACGCTGGATTGCAGTGTTCAGGTGAAAATTTAATGGAAATCAAGTTTACATCAAATATGATTAATAGGTCTGATGCGACTCTTCACTTTATATACAAATGACGCAGTAATACTTCCATCTGTTCTCTTCCATCACATAAGCTTAAACCTACCCCGAGATATGGTTCCTACCAAAGGAGGAAAACGTAGAATGTGAACTTAAAATGTGTTTTATAACGTTGAATTTATGTTTTGCAATTTTAAAACACTCTCAACCCTTTGTTTCTTTTTCGATAGATGTCAGATTGGCAGGAGGCAACGATCCATATGAGGGACGTGTAGAAGTGTATTCGAATGGAAACTGGGGTACCGTTTGCGACAACCAATGGGACCAGAGCGACGGGGAGGTGGTTTGCCGTCAGTTAGGACTTTCACCGAAGGCACCTGTACCGTACAGCGGTGCATTCTTTGGTCAAGGCCAAGGTGCAATCTGGCTGAGTGAGATCGAGTGCACCGGGGAAGAATCCTCCCTGTTTGAATGCCAACACAGTGGAATAAGCCAGAATGAGTGCAGTCACCAACAAGATGCGGCAATCAGGTGTTCAGGTTTGTAATTTAAACGGGAACATACACTTTACTAATAATTCACACTTTCAAAATTACAGTGATGGGCACAGGTGTTAACCTGAAAACCTGTTCTACTGATTTATCTCAACTTGAATTTTTGGAACAATTAAGCATTGAAAGAAGTTTGTAAAGATGTAACTTACCATCCATAACAAACTCGTACGCAGGATTTTCCAGGTGGGGGTTCGAATAGACCATGTCAAATGACTTCTGTTTTGTTCATGCCACCAAATTGAGGGCTCACGTGGAACAAACATTAGGGAGCTTTAGGTTGCACGACGCGGACGTCGGCTACGACGTAATAACGTCATGTAGTAATTATGCATACGCGTCTACGTAAACTTCACGTTGTCTGTTGAATTCTACACCGGGAGTCGCTCGATTTGGCGTTGTGGCGAAAACGGCAACGTGAGACAACATATGACGTCATATTGTGTTGCCATGCCTATTGTTGACTAAAACCGCCTGCAACTCTTCTGAACTAAGCCGAACTTAAGTTTGATGTTATCCAAGAAGGAGATCTATCGAATTCGGTAAGTTTAAAGGGAAATATTGCATTAAAATGCAACAATGTGGCATGCAAAGAAAATACACTAAATCATTTTCAAAGCATTCCATCTCACTAATAAATACCAAAAGCTTATTCTCTTTAAAATATTAGAGTTATGGACGTTGCATCTTTTGAACTTTTGAAAGTTTGGAAAAACAAATTATTTTTGTGCAACAAATAACCAGATGTGTTCCTTTTTAAAAGAATGCTACCGTACTGCCTTATTGTAAATTTTCTATCATTCTGTATCTATTTCTACCGTATAGGTTTCGAAAATATGAAAAGATTCTGTAAAACAAAGGGCGCCATATTTCCCTTTAAGCATTTCAGTGGGTTAAAATTGTTTACATCATTGTTGTATTGAAATTCGGGGTTGGAAGGTTTAATAGCCAGATACCCTCATACAGTAACATAAATTCGTCGTCCATTATATCAGTTAAAAGACCAAATACAATTGCTTCACGAACTCATTGAATGTTTGCTATTCTTCAACTTACACATGGAGTAAGTTTGACTCATACTTTTCAGCGCTATATACTGTTACCAGTAACAACAATGGATTTGGGCGTCTGCTACTTAAACGAAGTTAACGGATATCACCACGCGACTTTCATTTCTATTCGTAGAAATTCTAAGGCGCAATAGTTTCAGGGCGCGGACGTCAGCACGATGACGTGAGCTGTGGGTAAAACGCCGCGTCGTCCTTGCCCGCGTCGTGCAATCTAAAGCTCCCTATTATTTCCTACACTGCGCGTCTCTCCACTGCACAGTAGTTGTCACTACACCGTTCATGCAAAGTATTTTTTATACGCAGTTATAGCGGCGCCATGCCTGACTTCGACTAATTTACCGTTTAAAATGTGCATTATCTGCGACTCGCTTATTAGCCCAGCGTGGCGGCTTGTTGCGTTGCCGTAAGAAAAAACGTGTTGCTGGTGAAATGGATCTGTAGGTGTTGACTACAAGGGCTTGGCCATCAGTTGTCTTACACCGAAACTGATGGGCACGTATTTCACCTGACAAATTGTAGGTCAAAGAAACTATCCCGGGTTTGTCAAAAAGTAAGCAAACTTTACCCAACATGTGCAGTTTTTCACCGAGAGGGGCAGTTTCTTTACCCAACAATTTGTCAGGTGACATACATGCGGCAGTGTTTATGTGCATACGTGCGGAAAGCGGGCGAACATTCTTGTTTTTCCTAGTGGCACAACCACTGGTTTGAAAAACCGTAAAGACATGAAAATATCTCACGAAGCTCACAATTGGTTATCGCGTATTAAACCGAGGAAATTTGTGCCAAAATACCTTCAAGTTGCAAAATGATACTTCTTATGCCCTGTATGGTCCATTAATATGTCTTATTTGGAGAGCTTATGTCTTAGAGATTTACACTTTAGGTTTAAAAGACCCTGACAGAAAACGATCAGCAGAGTACTGATCCTTTTTTGGTTTGATAATTGGAGCGCCCTCCGTGAGGCAGGGGTTTATGGGCCATATGTTGGGTCCTTGTTGACTGTCATGGGCAATACTTTCAGGAGGGTCATGAGGAAGCTCTTGGTTGATAACAAGATGAAGACAGAAGCATGGCATGAACAGCGACAATTCAGAGACCACTTTCTACTGGGCGCAGGCAAGGGAAAACAGAAATAACCCAATTGGTCTAGGATTTATAAGCAAGGTTTAGAATACCTTTTCTTCGTTTCCTCAACATTTTAACTCTCAAGATCTACCGATAAAACGCGCAGAAGAAATTCTGTTTCAAAAGATTGAAGAAAACGAATTGCATAGTTCAATTCTTCTAAATCGTATGCAGCATAGGGTGGGCAGGTGGAAGAGACATTAAACTGGAATCAGGGTTCAAAGGAGCTGTCGAACCTTTAATCACCCACTTGTCTATCCTATGAACAAACATAAAACCGTAAAGGTCATCCCTCGGAGGTTTACATCAGACAGAACCAGCTCAGTCATTACAAAAGGCAACTGTACATATAGCCTAACCTCGTTTTGAAAATCGAATATACTCGAACCAATGATATCGCATGTTTCGAAGTGTGAGGACAGAAAATAGAGTTCTGGGAATAATGATATTATCTCGCTTATTATGTTACCCTAATATTTATAGGAATGTGTTTAATTTATACCAATGTCTGTTTCTGCATTGCAAGAGAAAGAAAAAAGTCATAATTAGTGACGAACCACCCATAGTTCACAAAGGAGGTTCGATGTCAAAGGGGGTTAGATTAATAAAAAAAAAACAACCCGTTGACGAACCACTCGGACCCCCACCCCGACCCCCGCGTACGGGCCTGCGTAATATGAGGTTTATCAAAGACGAATTTATGTATTTGTGCACGTGTCGAGGCACCATGCTCTAATATGCCACTGAATTCGAACGTATCCTGCAATATGTTCAATGTTTAAAGACTGCATGCAACCTCAGCCCCGTAGTACATTGATAAGAAGTGGTCGAAAAATATGAATCTAACGGCAAACCCCTATGCGAATAACTTAGCAGGGAGGGGAGGTCTGCCAAGTGCCTATAAGGAGTTAATGTCTACGGTTGAAATTGTTTACTTTAGTAGGCTTTGGTACAGAAATATTGGTATCCCCCTTTCTAATTTTCCAAAATATGTACTCAAGGCACAGGGTATTGATTTTCGAACATTGCTGACCGTACTCGGCAAGCCTGTTAATTCACATGCTCAGACAAGTGCTCCAGACTGAAACAACCTTTGCTTTACACAGTAATTGCTCCCGCAGTAGTCTAACGTACACATTTTCACGAATCGCTTCATTTGTATCGTTATATGAAATAGCACCCTCCTAATTTTTGCCATTAACCAAGTACTTTTACTGCTGATCGAAAGAAGACCATATATTCCCCTCCTTGTATAGGTGTAAGTAATAAATCAATAGAAAGCAGCAACAATCCATCATTAATTATTAACTAGAAAAACAGTTGAGGGAGATGGAACCTGCAGTTGTTACTTGTGGATAATTTGGTGGTCTCAAGGTTATTCTTTTACTTCAGTTCAAAACAAATCAGGGAATGTAATGTAAACATTTATTTCAACATTAACTTTCAGGGGTTCGCATTGTTGGAGGAAAAACTTTATTCGAAGGCCGAGTTGAGATATACCACGCATATCGATGGGGTGCTATTTGTGATCCGTCATTTACTAACGAGGACGCTACAGTGATATGTAAACAACTTAGCTTGGGAGAACATGGAGTTCCATTGCCTTCGTCTGAGTTTCAGTTAGGTACTGGAGACATATGGCTGGGGAATGTAGCTTGTCATGGAAATGAGTCATCGATTCTGGAGTGCAGACACACAGGTCTCGGAAGACAAAGCTGTCCACAGTCTGCCGTCGTGGGCGTCCATTGTTCAGGTCAGGAAATCAAATGGCACTTCAATGAAAATATGTACAATATCACTTGTAGGTGACTTCGATCCAATTTTCTTACATAGTCGATCATGGGGTCGTGAAGTGGAATCAGGATCATAACATTTTCAATTTGCCTTCTGTAATCAGACTTAAATTTTTTAAACTTCACATCAAAGTCTTAAACATTCAGATTTCAATTTTACAATTAAGATAACAGAATTTGACTACAGTAAATGTTTTAATCCTAACGGACGTTAGCCTTAGAGTGGTTTCAAAATCTGTTCATCAGTAAGACTTGAATATGTTCGACTTGAAAATATTAAAATCTTCCAATATCTGGGGGATTAAAGCAGCAAATGACAAACTATGTCTGTGAAAAAATCCTCAGATAAGTGAAACTATACGGGTATAACTGGTAATAAAAAAAACATTGAATTTGCCAAGTGGGCAACTCACGCATGTTAAGCACGGAAAACTGTGCTCACATTTCGTGTTGTAGGTAGAATCGTCCTGCAATATAGAGAGTTTAGGATGCAAAATGTTCTGGGTTTGACAAACATACTGGTGGTTGACGAAGAACTGCAGTGCCTTTAACTGGATTTGAAAAGTTTCAAAAATTAAGTTTTGAATATTCATCATCAAATATGAACAAAATTTCGAGTAGATTCGAGTAGTTTCGAGTAGATGTATCAAAAAAAATTTTAAAGATTTCTCTTTAATTATCATTAAGTACAAGGTAGCCTATACATAATTTTGCCGCTGTTTTGCTTTTGGCGGCCATTTGTCAATGAGTGAGAGGCAAAATACTTACCCTAATCAATTGATTACGAATTTAGGGAACCATAAGGTTTCCTAAGAATATCGGGTCAAATAGTTGTAGGGGTAAGGTGAGTGGCGCAAAGTGTCTCTGCTCCAGAGGGTGCCGCTAAGTAGCGAGAGAGTAGTGAGTGTCAGCGGCAGTTAATTGGTTGTTACTTCAGAGCTAACCATCACGTAAGAGAAGGTCTCTAAAAACTAAAAACTTTTCGAACAGCTCACTTAAAAGAGTAATTTTGGTAAACACGAAACCTAAATAGAAAATTCTACGGTTATCCTGGCCAACCGGCTAAAAGCATCACCCGCTGTAATAAGAGGCCAAAAATGGAAATAGCAGGATACTTAATCAAAAATCCCGTCTTCTACAAAAAGTAGGAGGTTTTCATAAACCATGAAAAGGGAAAACTTCGTTCTGAACATTTCAAAGGAAGTGGACAACCATAAAAGGCCAAATCAACGCTGCCGAAAATAGTCACTGAAACAAACCGAACACTTCATTAAAAACCTCTCCGACCAGAACAATATCGGACATAGAGAAAATAGCTCTTGATAGGGGTTTAAAGTTCATAGCTACCCGCACTAAACCAACAGGGGTTCTTATTTATTTTCGTTGGCGGGCCACATTTTTTATCATGAAAATTTCGCGGGTCACAAAAAGGCAAGTAATTTTGTCCGAGAGGGGGTCTACTATTTTCAAATGACTAAATAACGCAACGGGAAGGAGAAACTTCCGACAAACAACGTGGTGTCTATAAGCCCCGCTTCGAAGGGCCCCTAGTAAGGTCCAGGGCAACGCTCCCGTGGAACCACGGAAATTCAGATATATAAGGGAAACATTACATGGCTAAAACATATACGTACATTTCTGTCAATTCAATTTTAGATACACTGAACATAAGATCACAAGTATCACAATTTGACCATTAACTTCTGCCATATCTAAAATACTGGGCTATGCAGACAAATAATAAACTAATGCCAGATGCGGTGATGAACATTCACCTTGAAACGAATATTTGGGTTGGGACGAGGGACTTAATCACGATACTCGGAACGCAATCATCGGTTGTACGTAGCGTGCCAAGAATAACTGTTGAAATATCTCCCAGATCAATGGTAATGGCTTTCACCAAGCCTTGTAGGAGTATCAATATTCGTTCATTTCGATATTTCATCATGATTGAGAAAAACACGCAAGGCAAATAAGGGAAGCATCGTTTCAAGTCCATATTTTCTTCTACCAAGAGGCATACGTCCTTCAAAATTCGTAAGCCCGTGCAACTTGGTCTAAGTGGCTTTTCCCCTAACCTAATCCTCAATGATCTGGACATCCTATGTTAGAAAAACCGCCCATTGTTTCGGTTATGCAGTGGGTGTGTGGATAAGTTAGTCGACTTATTTTAACTTCTAGATTGAACTCAAATGGAGAAGCGCGTGGAGCGAGCGAATACTTGCTAGTTTGGGATGATTTGGGGCAGAAGTGAAAAGAACAAACCAGGGCTGTAACATCCGAGTCCGGACTCGGACTCGATTCCAGACTCGAGTCCGTTTTGCACCGAACTCGGAATTGGCCTGGAATGGGAGTTCACAGAATCGGACTTGTGGGGAATGGGCTCAGCTGGATTCGGATTTGCAGCTGATTCCAGTCGAGTCCACAAAAATGAAAGTTTCATAGATGTTTCCAAGGTAACATTATTATTGGCGCACAATTTAACGAGTAAATGGTCACATGCAGTCAACTAAATTGCAGGTTCAGGCCGAGTATGAAATTTACTCTTGAAAGGTGCCGTTTCCATCATATTTGAAAATGTTAATAGTACAAAAGCATTTTTATGAGGCACTACATTGTCAAATGGCCAGACTCGTAATTGGCCCGGAATTTGAAAACCTTGAATCGGAATTGGCTGGGAATCGGAGGGCACTGGACTCGCAGTTGGCCTGGATGGTAGCCACTGGAACCGGAATTGGCCGGGAATTGGGTTGGCGGACTCGGTTACAGCCCTGGAACAAACACGTAGACTGACATGCAGTCACAGTTTTCCTCCACTATGATTTTCCAATTTGCCTTTTCGTCAAATCCTTTTTATCCAAAAGAACATTAATTGTTCGAAAGCCGCTTCACCGATTCAGATACACGGTAGATGGTCCTATTTTCAAATCATTGTCAATTTTACCAAGATGGGTGGGGTACCCCTGGTCACGTTACTTCTTTAGAACAATCACTGTACCGAAGCTGTCCTTTATGAAGTAATAGTAAAGTAACTGATTTGACAGGTGCGCGCGAAGCACGCCGAATAATGACGTTTTCGACACATTTTATTACTCATGTTTTCTTCATTTAAAGTAACAAAAATGATTCTTCTGTCCGCATCAAAATATATCTCTGAAAGAAATCTCACATGTTGTTTTGGAATATTAATCCCCAGAGCCCTAACAGGGCTTATTAGAATAATGAGAATAAGATATACCCTTCACGGTAACCAAGCAAATAAGTTATCAAAGTTCCGCCTAAAATCCAATTGGTTACCTACTGTAACTTATAGCAAAAACTTGGAAGATTATCTCGAAGCCACGAAAGCGGCACTGGCTAAAATGCCCACGATGTTTCAAGCAACGTTCCTTAGGCAGAAAAAAATGCCTTACAGTCCCTTAAAACGACTGTTCTATAGTCCTAAAACCGTTTGGCATTTTGCTGTAATCAATCGCTCTGATTATGTACACAAACTCAACAGACAGTTGAATTCGGTACATTTTAGTAATCTGAACCATGACATGACAAACGAAACGAAACAGTTGCAGCCGAGCTCAACAATGGAAGGAAGAATAGAAGGAAATCAAAGAAACCAAATTTAAATATCTGAACCCGAATAATCACCAAATTCGAACGCCCGTTATTTACGTCCTACCCAAGATGCATAAGACACCACCGATAAACACAAAATTTATCGGAAGACCCATAATAAGCGGCAATGGATAGTCGCCTGAAGAAAAAAATCAGAATTTGTAGATTATTTCTTGCTTCTAATTTTCAGACAACAAGAGACTTAGGTAAAGACAAAAATCACATCAACACTCTTCTGAAAGCAACCCGGTTACATGAGAATGTTTTTCTAGCGACACTAGACGTGATTTCTATGTAAACAAATACCCCCAAGAGGAGTCAAAAAATGTTGTCTGCGAAGCCTGCAAAAACGCTTGCTTAAGCCTCTCCGAGATACCAAAATCTTAACTGTCTCTCTCCGCAACCTCCTTAAATTCATCCTAAAAAGGAACTGTTTCGAGTTTTTTATTTTATCTACAAAGGATAGGTTGTACAATGGCCAGTCAAGCCTCGCCAGAGATATGCGACATTTTTATGCATAAACTTGAAGAAAAGCATCATACCAACAGATCCTAAAATCATTCGTTGGTATCGCTATCGGCACGATATTTAGTCGTTCTAAAAAGTAACAGTACGGAACTTTCCTCACTAGTGGAAAAATTGAATAAAATTCACGGAACCATCAAATTCACAATGGAAGCGTCTCACGAATCGGTCACGTATCTAGACCTAATAACTTTCAAAGGCAAGAACTTTGAAGCAGTTTGAAGAAGATTACTCTCTCGATGCTCCTACCGAGGTGGTCTAAAAGAGCGATTTTCTCTACTTTACATGAAGACCAGGGCGGACAAACTAAAAACTCCCACTACTCATGAAGCTCAAAATCTAAAACCAAGAGAAGAAACACATCTAGTCAATGGTTGAAAAAGCCTAACATAGCAGTACTAATTTTACAAATTATCTGCGGTCATTCACCCAATCCAAAGCACAAACATGTCATTGGTCTATTTAAAAGACACAATGTCCGTTAAGGACACTGATTTTGAACACCTTTTACACAAGTAACACAAGTGCCTACTTAGTATCAGATAACGCTATCGCCTACCTATTTTAATTAATAAGTTAAACTTTTCAGCAAACTGAGGAGAAAGGTAACAACCAAACTGAAGCAATTAAAACACGACTTGTGACTTGACTTAAGAAAGGCTCAGTTACAACTTCGAGGACCACTTTTAGCAGGTGGTTCATTTTTAGAACATGACATTCGACAGTCCTTAACAAACTAGAGCGTCTATTCTATGTTAATTTGCCGAAAAGTGGTCTGTTTTAAGTTTTGTTTTCATTCTACCGGGTAGCGTTGAGCAGTGCATGGGTACCCGTTCTTCATCCTATTTTGAAATATTGGGTTGTAGAAAATTTTCGGTTTTTGACTTCAGATGACGTAAAATGACCTTTAAATTCCACCACAACAATGGGAACCTTCCTCTCAACATGGCAGATCCACCGTGCATCCCATTATTGAAAAGTGACAGAAGAGAAAAGCTTATCAATAAAAATTAAATTAAGAAGGTACCTTGAACAAAAATTCAGCTCTCCCTTTTCGGTGGTCACGACACAACTCAGTTTGGGGGTACGGCCCACTGTCTATTCAGTTTATGAGGTTTTCGTAGTTATACCTTTAGGTAACCTCCAGGTAATTTCATAGGGTCTCCCTTACTATGGCAAATTTTCATACTAAGTATGGAATGTGTGTATCACTCCTGCCTTGAAATATCGTGTTTAAAAGGTTTCTGGTAGTTCCTCTGTAGTGACTACAAATGACCTTTGACCTCCACCAAATACAATACAGTTCTTCACATAATGTAATGAATTTTTCCGCCTGATATAACACACGTCTATCATTCTTAACTTGAGATGTGCATACAAGCAATTTTCAAGATTTTCGTTTTTACACCTCCAGTATGAGTAGTGTGAAGAATCCAGATATTATGTTTACAAGTAAACACGTACACACGTTCATACACACCTTCACATACACTTGCGCGTGATTGCATAGATTGGTTTTGTCTGCGGTGAGGAATAAAAAGGCACGTTAGTTTAACGGCTATTTATCGTGCGATATTTCTGTACTTTTCAAATTTAGTCAGTGAACTTAATTCCAATGTAGTAAGTTAGTCAGTTGGATGGCGTTTTACGGCTTAGTTTGTAACCAATGCAGCATTTTTATTTCATACTTTCATCAGATGTGAGAATAGTAGATTACAGAGCAACGACTGGAGGAACTGTTGAAATTTACACAAATAGCCAATGGGGAAGAGTTTGTGGTACTTCGTGGGACGAAACTGATGCTACTGTTGTCTGCCGTCAACTTGGTCTGGGTGACAGTGGAAAGCCTGTTTGGTTCAGTCGGAGCCAATCTGATAGAGTACCGACCTCTTTTTGCGACGTCCAGTGTACTGGCATTGAAGCTTCTCTTTTAGACTGTCCAGCGTCTTCGAGTGGAAACAGGACTACGAATGCCGGTGTCATCTGTTCATGTAAAAGTTTTGAACAAGTTATGAATCAGTTAGATAACCGTAACATAAGGATAATAGATTTCAGATAAAAATGCTCAACACAACTGAATATTTTTTATACCTTTGTGATCGTTTACTTGTGTCGCGATTTTCAACAACGTTTTGACTTATTATGCGTCTAGACTTATTATGCCTACTAATTCAGGTGTCAAACCTCTTGTAAGTACCTTTGTTTGATTGATTTCAGATGTTCGGCTTGTAGACGGAACTGTTGGGCATGAAGGTCGCCTGGAAGTTCTTGCAGATGGGAATTGGGGGACTGTCTGTGATACTTCGTGGGACCACATTGATGCAACTGTAGTGTGTGGCCAACTTGGCTTTGGTGTACCTGGTACAGCGGTGGAAAGGGGTACTTTCACATCAGGAGTAGGTCACATTCATCTCAATAACGTCAAATGCAATACACGTGATACAAATCTTCTGGACTGCAAACATAGCGGTTTAAATATTAACACCTGTCGACATTTCCAGGATGCGGGGCTGAGATGCTCAGGTAATGACGATTTAAAGGAGTTTAAACTACCCTACAGAATCAAAAGAAGAGCGCTTAACTCAAATTTTGTTTTAATATGATAGAGGGAAAAAATCTAAGCATTTTAGTGGAACATTCATGCTATTTTTATGTACGATTTTCGAGATATTACCAACTTTTTGCAAATATGTTCAAAAAGATTCATTAACGTTTTTCTTGTAGGTATTAGACTTGTGGGAAGTAACCTTAGCCATGAAGGAAGGGTGGAAGTTTTGATTAATGAGCAGTGGGGTTCAGTTTGTGATGACTCTTGGAATGGAGACAGCGCAGCTGTTGTTTGCAAACAGCTTGGTCTAAACGGCCCGGCAGAGGCTTTTTCAGGAGCATTCTTTGGACAGGGTAATGGACCAATATGGCTGGACGATGTACAGTGTGACGGGTCTGAAGCTTCACTATTGGATTGCGCAAATTCTGGTATTGGTCAAAGCAATTGTGACCACGCTAAAGATGCCGGTGTCCGATGTTCAGGTGAAATTCGTAATATTTTGAATTAAGCTAGTGAATTTTGTTCAATATTGGCAGTGTGCACTGGTAGGCATTAGAGGTTAAAAAGTATTGCAATCATAATGATCTTGACGACGACGATGAAGACGGCACTGACTTCGACAAAGGTGAGGGCGATGACTTTAACGATGACGATAAAGACGATGATGACAGTGATAATATAAACACGGTAGTAACCTGTTAACAGCACCGTTACTTCAGTTCACTTAATTTGCACAGGATTTACCATCTTTATGTGACGATAGTCTTACATTTATGAATTTTAATGACTTAAAATTATACTCCTTTATGAACGAATTGTAAATTGGGTTTACAGAGACTCTCTCAGCTAATAGTTTTTACGAATTTTGCCATTTATTCTAAGTTTAGGGATGTCAGACAGTCTAGTTCCTGTTAACATTTAGCTAAAAAGCATGATGGTGTAGAGCGCTCTCCATTTTTGTGCATACTTTGAGTGTGGTTTAAGGACATCGCAGATACAAGGAGCTTTTAATTACGGTTTTAATGCCAGGTGGGCTAGATCGGCCATTTGAAATGCAATGTTCCCACTGGAATAAAACATAACCCTTTTTCATGAGTCCATTTATATCAATTAATGGCTGAAATTGATTGGGGTTTTATGTTATTTTTTCCTCGCTTAACATGAGATGATGATGTTAACGATGATGACTACAAAAAAGGCAAAGAGGAAGCCAACAACGGCGACGCCGGCTCTTATGTTAGGATTTGTTTAATCACATTTTACGTTAAACAGATCAAAGTTTCTTTCAGAGTCTGCCAAAATAAATTTAAAACTTATCAAGATTATTGAGTCTGTTTTATATTTTCAGTCATCCGACTTGTGGGGAGTGATAATCCTTTAGAAGGTCGTGTGGAAGTCAAACACGGAAATTGGGGAACCATCTGCGACGACGAGTGGGATGACCTAGACGCAACTGTTGCCTGTCGCCAACTTAATCTCGGGGCCCATGGAACTGCCGTCCGAGGATCTTATTTTGGTCAAGGCAGCGGGGATATACTCCTAGATGACCTTTATTGCAACGGTAGCGAGTCATCTGTTTTTGATTGCAAACATTCTGGAATTGGTCTTCATAACTGCTTCCATAGAAAAGATGCAGGAGTTAAATGTTCAGGTATAAGTTTATTAAAAGGTGTTTCTCTCTCTCTCTCTTTGTATTAGCTTTGTTTGAAACTTTGTGAACTTTATGTAAGATTCAGGTTGGCAAATTAATATTTTTTCAGTTTATAGACATTTATTTTCTCATTCCGTAAATCTGTAGGTAAGCAAACATGTGCAGCGAACCCTCTTCAACCGTAAGTCTGATCAAGTTTATACTTGTTCGTCATGCACTAGCGTCGGGGATACTTCTTCCCTCTTCGGGTGCCATTTTGTAACAAAAAGGTTTGCTCCTTAACTCTACTTCGAACACTCCTTACAATGTTTATCTGATAGTTTACGAACTGAAAGTTCAGCGTGAAATGAATTTCTCAATACAAGATTGATTTTAAGAAGGTGTGAAAACGTTATTTGACTGCCGTTATGGATGATAATGCGTTCTTTTAAAACTTAAAAAGCATGAAGTCGAAAATAATCACATTTGGACACAGTTTATTGAGCGTTATTTCTTTCTGAAAGCTGATTGCTAGGCGAAATAGAGCCTTAGCAATGGCTAGTTATTGAAACACTTCGGTTTAGCTCAAACCCGAAAACAATTACATCACGGTAAGTATATGAGGCGTACTCGTTGGCTATGTTACTTTGTAAAACGGATTTAAAGGACAATTTTCTTCAGTGTTTTGCATGTCCTTGTACTCCCTAAAGGTAATTTGGTGAGCTTTTTGTGCTTTGAAGGGCAAGTTGAAGTCTGTAATTCTAGTTTTTATTGGACGATGGTGGGCACCAAGTCATAGAAATCTGAGCATGCGTTATTAATTATTTCGACGGTAAAATGAGAGCAAGCAAAGATAAAAAAATGTAAAATCAAATCATTTTAGTCAGTTGAAAAATGTCATTAATCCACAAGGTATGGTGAAAATGCTCGAACGGTCAAGCAAAAGGAACCTTTACAGTAACGGCGGCGTATATGTATACGTGTGTATCTACATTTGTGTTTGTGACGACTACTTTGGAGACAGGAATGATAGCTACTTTTCTCGGTGGAGGTCAGAGGTCATGTAAGGTCATCAGAGGTCAGAAATAAGAAGGCGTAAACACGATACCTCAAGCTAAAAGCATTGTAAATTTTATTTAAAGCATTTGGATGTGTTATGTTCTGAAAATGAATCCCTCTATTTTCAAAAGAGATCAGAGGTGAAACAGGGGAATCCTTGGAAATGCTAGAAAGTACTACCCCAAGATAGGAATGTATCTATTTCATAGTTAGCATGTAAAGGCGTTACAGTCAGTGTATTAACGCTTTTGCTTGTAATAGAGGTCAATTGTTATCTGAGGTCACTGAAGGTCAAGAGGTGGAACACTGTAAACCACTTAAAACATAACATCTCAAGCAGTCAAGAGGTGTAACATTGATAGAGCCCATATTTAGCATTTGATGCCTACATATAGTGAAAAAAGATTGCTAGTGCTTGGTAATTGTCATATGTCATTTGGGGCACCAGACGTCAAATGATAGAAAAGTAGCCTGAAATTACGATATTTCCTGACCTTGATGTATCTGTAGTTAGCTTTCATTCAGTATGTCGGGGCAAACTGTCAATCAGTTTCACTACTTATCTGAAGCACTCTTGGTCCTTGTGCGGACATTTAAATAGCTGACTTTGCTTGTTTTGGTTGAGTCCGGTCAAGTCTTGATTCCACTCAGTTGAAACCTTTCAGGTCAGTACTTACTCTCACTATTGCAAGACTTTATCGTAGCTTCTCGTTACGTCATTCAGGGTTATAACTCCTTTTTAAGTATTTTAAGGATTTCCCAAAATCTGCAGAGACAAGACATCACTTAGTCTTTTGGTTTTCTGTTTAAGTGATAAGAACCTAGTTCATGTATCGTTTATTTTGCTTAAGATGTTAGGCTTTCTGGAGGAGCTTTCTATGGTGAGGGACGACTAGAGGTCTTTGCCAACGGTCAATGGGGGTCTGTTTGCGGACAAACACTGGAAGACAACGTAGCAACAGTTGCTTGTCGTCAACTTGGCCTCGGAAACCATGGAGTGATATTACAATCAGGACTAATAGAGCCTGGAAGTGGTCCAATTTGGCTGGGAGATGTTCAGTGTGTCGGACAGGAAAGAACAATTTTTGATTGCACATCTCCTGGACTTGGACTACAAACCTGTGATCATTCGCAAGATGTGGGAGTAAAGTGTTCGCGTGAGAAACTGTTACTTTTTTCTCCCTAGCTGTTTTCAGTGATTCAATACTTACTCCCTTACTTTTCACAGATTGTTCCAATTGAGTACTCTTTGCATAAATACTTCTAAATTTTGCCTGTTGTGTACCAAGAACCCACATATGATAATTTCAGCCCAAACTGTATTTGCAAGTTAATATAATTTTTACCCTTCACCAGTTATCTAATTTGGAAGGGATAAAGAAACAGTATGTACTAAGATTAAAAACCATAACTTGGCATGTGAAAGAATCATTAAGATTCCACTGTTAGTAATTCAAACTATGGGAAGTACTTAATTTCTGTAGCTCTTAATGAACAAGAGATAAAATGTATTCTGGATACTTACGTTTATCGTGTTGCGAATCACTCATATTAACAACGTTTGTAACATTTTACAGAGGGTAGTTTATGACATTTTCAGTCTGTGCTTTTTTGTCCTAGTTATTCAGTTAAGAGACGGAAGCGGACCTCATGAGGGTCGTGTAGAAGTTTTCAAGAAAAATAAATGGGGTACCGTGTGTTTGAATGGGTGGCATCAAGTGGATGCCCGTGTAGTTTGCCATTTATCAGGTTTCGGATTTGCTGGCAGTGCTGTCACGAACCAAAACACGTTCGCAACAGGAAACAGAGACATATTTTTTACCCAAGTTAATTGCAGAGGATCGGAATCATCTATCTTTGAGTGTGGGAATAATGGTTTCAAAAATACAAATTGCGCTCATTACCGAGATGCCGGTGTTATTTGTTCAGGTAAGTGCAATGCATGCTTGCATTTTTTTTACAAATGTTCGAATGATTTGCGACGGAACATTCACAACTTTGAAAAAGACGATGTCCTACAATTTTGTTTGACAGGTCAATGTAGCGGCGTTGCGTGTAGTCCTGAGATACACATTATTAACGAGCAACGTTTTGCGCGACACCGTCAATGTGTATGATTAACAGTGATGGAATCTAGGCAGGCCGAGGATAAAATACGCTATTATCGGCTGTTTGGTAGAAACACTGCACTCGTGAGGAAAAGGCAGATAGATCACTGTGATAGATCATGTGAAACCGCTTTGAAGGGATGTGGATTCAGTTTATCGTTTTAGGACATTCGAAGAAAGAGGAAAACTTACCTTGTCTTGAAACGTTCCTACCTTTGTAGTTTTAAGAGACAAATACACCATGTTGTCCCCTCCATCCCCTGGATACTTCGCTGAGTCAATTCAAACTTAAGTTGCGGTAACATGTTAAGTTTTACATGAATTAGTAGGCCTATATCGAACATGCAGCAATTGACCAAGTTGATTTTACTTCATGAACAGCATTGCGTTCAGGAAGAGTGTGTGTAAAGTTATTCAAATGAAGTAAAACAATATTCTTTCTGTCAGGTTTACTTGCTAATAACGTTACTTAATATTTTTATGTTACGATAACAGAGGTCCGTTTGGTTAATGGCAAAGAGCGCAATGAAGGACGTGTAGAGATCTTTTTGAATGGACAGTGGGGAACTATTTGTGACACTTTGTGGAATAGCAAAGCCGCTGAAGTCATTTGCAAACAGCTCGATTTAGGTATGCCCCATGCAATTCTTACCAAGGACTTTGGCGAAGGAGTTGGGCCAATATGGATGGATTCAATACAGTGTGAAGGGGATGAAACTTCGCTCATGGAATGCAACCATCTTTCTTTCGGTCAACACAATTGTGACCACAGTAAGGATGTTGGAGTTACATGCTCAAGTAAGTATTTTCATATCGGTAAATGAAGCCACTATTCGTTGAAATGTGGGGCATAGTTTCTGTTCAGGGTACGCTGTGGTTGGGGGAACGATATTGCACTTTCTACACATTCAAATCTACGCAAAGAATGTAATCGTTCCAAAACCTTCATCGATCATGAGATAAAAGCATTGATATTTACAACTGAGTGAATCAACGTCTAAAATGCCATCACTAAAGTTGTGATCAGATAATTCTGACCATATAGCTTCTCAAAGGACACGACGTTACAAAAAGACGACCTTAAACAAAAGAAATGACAGAATAAATCCCCGATTTTATATTAGAGACAGTGTATTCTTTCTATTTATGCCCAAATAATGAAAACTGACATTTATCTGCATGACAAGAGGTTTACATTGTTCTGCTTGACAAGATGGTCAAAACGTAAAAATGTTTCTTTGTAAGCATTAATCCTTCTATTATGCAATGAAACATTTTTATCTTAAACCATACTTTCTACCCTGGATAAGCAGGAAGGTAACCTTGCAAGCAGGACCACACACACACACTACCATCTGTTTGCAGGAAGGATGTCATGCCTTAAGTGGTATATAAATGGGGCCCACCTATGACATCATCAATATAGAGAAGAAGCAAAGTTAATCGTACCATAATCACATCTTAAAAGTCGGGTAACATGCCACAAAAAGAATCGTCAGTTAAAGAATTTAGTCCTCCAATGAAAGATCAGTTGGAATTATTTCAATATCTTTTACCGTTCTCAAAATATACGTCGATGTTTCTGTTCGATGGTTCCTGAAGAAACTCATTGCCTGTGCAAAAATAATGATGTGGAGTGTTGCACAGTGTTAAGATTTCTTTTGTTAACCTTATATAAACTATCTCTTAATTACTGATCAGACAGAGTACAGTTTCTTGAGTGATATCAATGTTTCAGAAGGGAAGAATTTTAAAATTCATAGTAAACCCCTCAGAGGATAACAATGCTACCAGTGTCCTTGAAATTAAGGTTGAAAAAACGAAGGCTAACATAAGCCATAAATGGTGTGTTCATCTTTCGATGTCACATATTTGTATATTTAGCTCAAGTTTATTCATGATACAAGTGTGAAATAGAAATTACCGTGTAAAATGGTCAATATTCGATGGATTTTAATGGGAATTGCCGCTATTTTCTGGATATTTAATGCTTTTTACACAAAATATTCAACTATGTTGTTTGCATGTGACACAACCTTTAAACGGCATCCAAGAATAACATCAAAAGGTAACCGCAGTTAGTTGGAAATATTTAGAAATGGAATAAACAACAAACTGAACAGTTTCATGTTTTCTTCCCAAAGCTTTTGTTGGTGGCGTACTTAATTCGTATTAAGGTTTAGATGTTGGTGATATGATGTATTGATCTAGACAAATGTTTACAAAAGTTCATTTTAAAGCAAAATTAATATTAACTGACTTTCACTTTTTGTGTAATTATTTCATTGACACGTGAAAATTGTAGTGGTAATTGCCATTTTATTTGGGCAGTATTCGCTACTTTTGAGAAAATCCCGTATTCGATGAAATATGTCATAGTAATAGAAAACGGAGAATCCTGCTATTTTATTGTAAAAATCGAAACGACACTGAAGAGAAAGTTTGTCAGGGAGATTTTATTGGCCCTCTACAATCTTATGCCGTACGAATAGGAGGCAAATGTATTGAGATATCCTGAAAATTTTAGCATTTCGCAAAATCAGCAATCGCCTGTACCCCATGAATCACTATCACATGTTTTCTAAACACAAGTTGCTGAAGAATTTTGCTAGGCGTATTTTAATGATATTTGAATGTCTGGAATATTTTAACCCACTCAAACTTTAATTACATAATTTTTTAGCTATTCGACTACAAGGCGGCAAAGACTTTAGGGAGGGTCGAGTAGAAGTCTTTGCAAACCTTCAGTGGGGAACAGTCTGTGACAATTCATGGAGTAACAACGAGGCCTCGGTTGCATGCCGTCAGCTTGGTTTCGGGAATCATGGGACGGCATTCCTCAGCGCATCATTTGGAACTGGCAGTGGACCGGTGTTATTATCAAATGTTCGTTGCTTTGGGAATGAGACTTCGCTATTTGATTGTCATCACGACATGATGTATCCTTCAGGGTGCAGCCATTTAGGTGATGCAGGTGTACGATGCTCAGGTAAAATTTAGCTTTACACCAAATAAGATTCTACCTTTTATGGACAGAAATAATGGCAATCCTTTCACGCCAGGTTGCACAATAACAGATGAGAATTTATATCAACTAAATTAAATTTCTTCATTCTTTCCTGATAACGTTTACAAGTCGTATAATATTATTGTTTTAAAGCGTAGAATACGTTTAACTCATTTTTGTACAGCTATGGCTGCAGAGTAATATTCGTGTCTTTCATAGGCGTCGGAATATTGTCAAATTGGCCGAATTTTTTGTCGGTCAGTAAAAGAGATAGCAAGAAACGTAAGACATCATTATGAAAGTATGGGGCAGAGTAACCTTTTGGACCCTCGACGGGACAAAGGGCTTGCTAATATCTACCACAGTGCTAATATCTACCTCGAAAACTGACATTTTTTGTAACCGGAACAACACTGCACCCACGTGGTCTACGGCAGCACTCTTTAACTTTGCACCCTAATGTTCCCCGGTGGCGTAGTGGGTGGGAGAGAGGTAGTTACGACATGTAAGAGATATAGAGTGAACCTATGTCCAGTATCGATCCTTGCTACTAGATTATTTTGTCTTGAAAGTTGAAATGTTGAAAATGAAAGTGAAGAAATGAGCGTTGAAACATGTAGCGGTACAAAGACAATTGACAGCATAGATTATCCTAATTGATAATTGGGGCCTCTTACCTTCGTTTAGACCTAGCGCTGACGTCCCATGCTTTGGATTTATGGGCCTATAAACTCATTTATTCCAATGGGAACGCTTTTTCTTTAAGAGAGTAATAATTTCCTTTTTTTTTTTTTTGCAGATGTTCGTCTTACTGGCAACACCGGGGCACATGAAGGCGTGGTTGAAGTTTTCGTTGACGGTCAATGGGGTAAAGTTTGTGCCAATTTTTGGAATGATTTCGACGCAACAGTTATATGCATACAACTCGGTCTAGGTAGTCATGGTGTCGCTTTCAGTGAAGGTATGCTTGGTTCAGAATATATTGCTTTAGATGATGTGCAATGCATGGGCAAGGAACAGTCTATCTTTGACTGTAGCCATGCTGGACCTGGACCACACAGTTGTGACACCTTGAAGACAGCTGCTGTTCGATGTTCACGTAAGTACAGCTAAAACGGGTGATACTAGTTTTACATTTTACATATCTAAAGGAGTTTCTTAAATCCATGTCGCAAGTTAGTAAAATTACAAATGATTAGAAACGCCATAATAGATAAAGGGCTTACTTTATTGAAATCTACAGCTTTTAGGAACAGCTCACTCTCACAATTAAATAAAAGTTCCACCTTGTCTTACACCTATATCACTGTTGAAGTTTAAAAAATCTATTATTTACGTTTGAAAACATTCTTCCTATGTTAATGTTTTTCATGATTTTCTTAACAGTGACACGCTTTTCCGGTGGAACTGATGTGCGTGAAGGACGTGTGGAAGTTCTTCATAATAGTCGGTGGGGGACAGTCTGCGAACAAAATTTTGACAACAGAGAAGCAGCACTGGCCTGTAGACTGCTAGGATTTGCTGGCACTGCTTTGCATTATGACAACACATTCGGGAGAGGCACTGATCCTATTTGGCTTACTAATTTGTATTGCGATGGATTTGAAAGGTCTTTATTTGATTGTAGCCATGGAAGTTTCAACTGCTATTCCCACACATATGATGTTGGGGTATCCTGCCCAGGTACGTTCAGGAAACGTAACTTTCAGTAACTATTATTTGGGAAGGATATTTTTGCATGGTTAATTTTTAGACTGTTTATAGGTCCAATGGTTTGCTCCTTCAATGTCATACTGATACCATAGAGTGTTGATTCAATTTTTCAACTTCTTCTATAAAGGACTATGTATTTTTATTTACAATTGCACTTAGCGCTAAAGCTTGTCAGTCAAAAGTATTGTCTGACTAACAATCTCGAAATAAGGAGTATTTCAGTACCCTCACACTTAATATTTCTTGAAAAGATACAATGACTAATTTGGATTTGGATATGACGTATGCCTTGTGCATTTTTGCCAGTTCGGTTTGAATAAATTCTTCAAGAGCAGCAGGAAACACATTGAGGTCATATTATTTGTAGGAAACATGTTATTTATCTGGTTTGTTGATTATTGTTCAAAATTGATAGAGATCAGACTCAATGGCGGCAACGACAGCACTGTAGGACGCGTCGAAATATTTATCAACAGTCAGTGGGGAACAATATGTAACAACGAGTGGGACAACAAGGATTCTGCGGTAATTTGCGCCCAGTTGAAACTTGGAAAGCCTATGGCGATAGAAAATCGTGAAGTGTTTGAAAAAGGAAATGGTCCAATCTGGTTCGATGATTTCCAGTGTCGTGGAAACGAGTCATCACTTTTGGATTGCCACCATTCGCTTCTTGGTCAACACGGTTGTGATCATTCTCAAGATGTGATCGTGAAATGTTCAGGTAAGAAAATCATACAGAACTTGCGTTTTAGTCGTGTTCATGCAAGTAGGAAGCAAACTTTATCCCAGGGTATGGGCAGAGACTATAGGATGCTTGAAAATGAAGGCTAACATAGGGGTTAACCTTTATTTTACGTTTAATGAGTGCTAGGTATAATTCAAGGCCTTGAGGAGGAGTTGTTTTAAGACGCTAAGCTACCAAAAACCGAGAAAGCCTATGGCTCATGAATTACACCTTCACCTCGGCTGACAGCCAACTCAACAATTTATGTCAAATTTTGTTTGTTTTGCCAGTTCAGATGTGCAATACAAAACATGTATTTAAAACAGTATTCTTTATTTATGTCATCTCAATCCATAATGATGAAAAGGTTCAAATGACTCTAACTGGCCTGAGAAAGACAGAATATGGACAGATATCTGTTTCATAATTCAAAATTCTCCATCAACAGAGGTGACAAAACTTTTCCCGCAATTGCAGACTTCTTGGTAATTTCTTTTGTTTATCATTTCATACCACTGAAAATCCAGGGGTTCGATTGGTCAATGGTGAGAACGAAATGCGTGGTCGTGTTGAGATTTTTATGAATGATGGCTGGGGTGCAGTGTGCGAAGAATTTTGGGATGCAAGCGACGCTACCGTCGTCTGTCGTGAGCTAAATTTGGCACCATTTGGAATACCAGTACACGGATCAGCATTTGGACAAAGCTCAGCTCCCGTTTTGCTGAGTAATGTCCATTGTAACGGTGACGAGACATCTATCTTTAATTGTATTTCTTCTGGATTTGGTGAAAGTAAATGCGGTCATTTTGGAAATGCTGGCGTCATCTGTACAGGTAACAGAGAAAAGCATTTTTATGCATAGTTCTTATTTTTGTTAATTGTTGCACTCTGTGTGCAATAATTCTTTGTCCACTTACTTCGTTCTGAAGCTGTTATATATTACGATCTAGACAAAGCATTTACTTTTATTGAAGTCACTTTGTTTCAACCCAACATAGAAGCTGTTATTTAGAAATACTTATAAATCTAACCGCAGTCATGAGCTACTTTCTTACCTCAAACGTATTTATTTAGACTACAGTCTTATACTTTGCAAACCGTCTTTTCACTTGTATAAAGTTAAACATTAACGTTATCATCGGTAATTCATAGCTTTTCAACCAACCGAATCTTCTCTCGTGGATTAAATCTAAGTCATTGTTTGCAGACTATAGACCTCATGCATATGACGTCAGAGTAGAAAGTGCTCCCTCGTTTGGAGGTAAGCGCGTGTCGTTGCAAGTTACATCAACAAATGCAGACAGATGATTTGTCAACCAATCACATACGCCCGTAAGTCTGCTACACTCTCGTGTGAAGTCTACTGCGTGCGTACCATGTACTACAATTTTATTTTGCCTCCAAAATGACGTCGCATGATGTCAATGCATAAGGTCTATTACATATCCTATAAGAGTGATCACTGTGAATATATGTATTGCGTCTAACTTATTCCATATTAAGTCGAGTGATTAGTGATATGAAATGCATAGTCAAGAGAGGAACAGCCTCAGTATCGATCGCCACTAATAGGCGTCATTTTGGTCGACTTCCGTTAAAAAATAAGGTTACCCTTTACACTAGGCGGCGATCCCTGACCTCCCCCATTGGTAAATACCCTGGATACGCCAACGAGTTTATAAAACATTAGAATCAGAAATAAATTCCACCCGAAATGTTTTTACTGTATGTTCCAGGTTGATGTTTCTGTCTGTTTACATTTATCATCAGATACACGTCTATCTGGACCTCTTGCACCTAGAGAGGGCCTCGTTGAAGTATTTGTCAACGGTGAGTGGGGAACAGTGTGCAGTGATTCCTGGGATGTTCGGGCCTCATCAGTTCTCTGCAATCAGCTCATTTCTGCTAATCAGGGATGGATTGTTACAAGTCCTCCAATCTCACCGGCTGTAGCACTACCCATTGTACTGAACAATGTCCAGTGCACAGGATCAGAGCTTTCAATTCTAGGTTGTAGCCATTCTAGAACTAATCTGAATACCTGTGACCATTCAAAAGACGTTTACGTTAAATGCAGTGGTGAGTAAATATTTTCTACTTTTCTACCTAGAAACCATATCAGACCATGCAGCTACAACGGATTTTCATTCGTCACTTCTTCTGAATTTGGTGTGGCAATAAATGTTGTAAACTTTTTACGGAATAATCCACTTTTGCACAAACCAAGCAGCTTGAAAGTTTACAAATCTTTGATTGTGGTATACTATTTAGCCTAGTTCTGATAACTTGTGGTCATGATCCTACACCTGTCTACAATTTCCTAATAGTTTAAAAA
>WURT03109402.1:0-12115 GCA_009936505.3 Holothuria glaberrima
AGAGGTAAAAGGCATTCGTCTTCGGAAACGCTCAAAACTTTACATTGAGCTGGGACATTTAGGGTACCCATCCATCTCAATTAAGAGTGAGACTCTTTTGATATCCACAAATTTTACAACTGAGACAAAATTGCAGCATATATATTACTTAAATTTTGGTTAAGTTTTAGCCTATCATTTTCTGGGAAAATTGTCGTAGCCTTCTTACTGTAAATACAAAAATTGTAAATGTGTCAACTTTCATGCATTGAGCATGTTAGACACGCATTTAGCTGTTTCCACCTGCTTTCACATGTAGTTCTGTTAAACCCAAGGGTGTTGTCCACACTGCCTGCTGCATGAGTTTTATTGATGCAGCACAAAGTTTTGAAAAATGTTTTATCCCTTTCAGGACAGTGAGTGATATTAATGTTATTAATGAAAGAGAGAACATGTACATTACAGGCCTTCTTAAGGTCAAAAATGTAACTTTAAGAGTCATACTTGTAGTACTGAAAATGCAAAATAAATAACGGCACAGTGGTGGATGTCACTTCCAGGGAAATCGTAGCCATTTAGGAGGGAACCATAGCCAAAACTTGTTCATTACGTTACTCAGGTTTAGGAGCTAGATGGAGCTACTTGATTGTTACCTTCCCAAAATTTCCTAGGTTGGTGTGCCTAGCCTGTGTATTTTTCATAGAAGCTGGAAAGGTATGACTGGGATTTCATTGCCTGTGTGTCTGTTGGTCTGTAGTGATATTATTGTATGCCGTGGTGTTATTACTTTTTACTGAGGTAAAAAGATAATAGTTTAATTGCTTGCAATTTGGGTGAATTGTACATACTGATATAGGATATAAGACCTGTACATGAGAAATGTTGGCTGATACAAATATCAATCTGTAATAATTTGTTCCCACAAACTACCTTCTGTGCTCATGTCTTTAAAAATAGAAACAGAGATTACAAAGCCATGTATTTAACATGTGCATTCACTCTGTTCAGTACTTTGCATGCTGTACACTTCTGCTGTGTACAGTACAGTGTAATTAACACTGCACAGCATTTTTCTACAAGTGAGAGTATGGGGATCCCGCAGTTGGAAAGTTCATCCATAATGCATATTTTAGGATTCATTTTCTTCAGTATGAGGGCGCCTGTATGTAATCATGTTGACTTAGAGTAGGATAGATGAAATGACAAACATCCAGCCCGTGGTTAAGAATTGTTGAACCACGAACATTGTGTAATAAGTGAACGTTGCTGCGCAGAACTAAACAAGGCTTTGCAGATATATGACAGCCTACAGTATTGTTAATATTAAGAAGCATAAACGTGAGTACTGGTGAACATCACACCTTTCATGACAGAACAGCAGAAGTTACTTTGATGTCTTCTAGTGTTTTCTTTGCATGTTAAATGAAGCACAAATTTGCTGATCATATGTAGTATGTTTTAACTCCCAGTGGAAAATAGTACACAACAATATTGCAAACAGTATATACAAATGTACACAGTATTCATTTTGTCTAGGTTGCCATTTTCAATAACTAGCTCTACAATAGTGTTTTGGAACGATGATTGATTGGTTGACTTGGTGCAGACTTTGAAGTTATCAAGGAAGGTCAGTTGGGTGTAAATTCAACTTTAATAGTTCGATAACCTTGGAAGAAATAAGTTAAGTGAACTGGTCTGTGTTCCTTCTGTATCATTAGCAGCTATTCCTGTCCAGTGGTATGTAACTAAAGGGTGAGAGAAGAGGAGACAAAAAAAGACACCAAAATATCAGGTACCTGGGATGTTTCAAAAATCAATGGATAGAAGTACGCTTGCAGTACAGTATCTAATGCTGTCTTAAATTATGAAGACCCTTTCACACTACGTGCAATACATTATGATGTGAAAGGAAGGCAACTTTTTCTTAACCTGTCATTGATAATCCAGTTACCTATTAGTCATGTGATCTAACAGGATACAATTCTACCTCGTCATTGGTCCCACAAAATACCGCACCACTCAGTGACTAGTGGGTGAAAGTTGAAATTGTTTCAACTCAATTTCATCAAGTACTGTAGTACAGTATTATGTCACATTGTGTCGGTCCTAGTGTGAGAAGGTTGAAGTAAAAACATTGTTTTCAACTTTCTTATTGTATTGTATATCACTTCGCATCGTGCTGGTGTGAAAGGGGCTTTATACATCATAGTATTTTGGTTGATATTAGTTGAAACTAGCAAACTAGAATTTTATATGCTCATTTTCTTGTGGATCAAAAATGCAAGAAAAGGTTGTGTATTAGCACAGGGAAAATTGTAGAAAATCCCATCTCAATAGCATAATAAATGCATTCGGAAGAAACTACTGTAACTTTTGAAGAAAACCATTTTAGCTCAAACCAGCTTAAAATATGATAATAAACTGGTGATATCGGCATTTCATGTAAATTTTACTGATACCGATACTGGATGAAAATGATGAATATCAGCCGACACCTATGGTGAATACCGATAATAGTTCCAACACTAATATAGGGCTCTTTCTTCTTGAGATGAACAGTATTATTAATCATAAGTACACTGTCATATTGCATCCACTCCTTGTTTGAAAGCAGTTATTCCCAGCCTTACTTTTAACATATCGAAGTTCCTTTTCCCTTCATATAAGTATCCTTCATATCGTTTCATTACATTAATAATGCATTACTACAGCTAAACTGAATTATCTTTCAGGATAAATCAGACTAAATTTTCATTTAATCAAGCTAACTATAGGCCTCTGTGATCTAGTGCATCTGGTATGTAAATTTAAATTAGGGTGAGTACAATTTTGCCCTTTTTGAGTAGTGGTGTCTGCTACATGTTGATCTCGTTTTCTGATGAATGATGATGGCAGAAGAGTAATGTTGTCTAGAAGTTAACGTGTCCTATTTTATAGAAGAGCTTCTGAAAACACAAATCTTTTAGACTAATGTTACATAACTGAGTGGCTTTGAGAGGTATGCACTACTGAAATAAGAGCTCTTTGAACAACTTCTCATTTTTTCCTCTTCTAGACAGGATACTGATAAATCATATTTGCAGTGACTAAAGTTGTCAAGAGTCAGCCCTGGGGTAATACATAATAGGCTTACCGCAATTTCATATTGGTAAATTTTATCATTGCAGTTATTAAAACCATCTCATTTGGCCATCTTGTAATGGATGATGGAAGTTAATGTTTAAAGTTAAGTTTGTCCTTGATAAGTGATGTGGCTCTGTTGAAGTTTTTGCATTTTACTTTGTAATTGAAGAGAGAATCGCCCGCCCACTGATAGATGGGATTCTTTCAGAGATGTAGCATCCTGATGTGTTGGGGTGATGGTTTTATGTGATAGAAGGTAGAATGGCTTTAAATAAAAAGAGAATGGAATTAAAGTTACCGAGGAACAGTGCAGGTGAGAAAAGATTTAAAATGGGTGTAAAAATCCTGCACTTTTGCAAACCATCTTAAGTTTCAGTAAAAGCAGTAGGTGAAAAGAGGTTTTTTGCTTTGTGTAGTTTCTTGTGACATCAAAAGATTTACTGGTACCTGGCACTGAGCACTCAAAGTGAGGAAAGTTTTTGTCATTGCACAGTAATGAAATATCTTGTGAAGTTTGTATGGTGACATGAATTGATCTCACAAATACAGTAAGAAACTGTTTACAGAAAAGTTGGTTCCGTAGAGGAATCATGGATATGGAGGAAGTGCAAAGTTTCAGTGTTCTTCCAAAGTTGCCAAGTGATGAAGTAACCTTTCCTAATAAATTCTAATAAGTGTATAGATCTAAGGAAACATTATTTTCTTCTGGATCTACTCATAAAACTAGTGAGATAGAGCTTTCTGAGTTTAAAACAAAATAAAAAGATGTGATAAGGTTAACTTAAGATTGTTCATTGACTTGACAGAGGTATGATTATTGCTGGGGCAGATTTCAAGAATTGGATTCTTTCCTTTATCTTTGGATTTGCAAATTTCTTATGAAAAGCTCGTCATTTTTGCAGAATTGTGTGAGCATGGATAGGGTTGAACAATAACTTAAAAATGTAAGGGGAAGCTAGTGTAAACACATTTTTATCAATTTTAATTTATACATTTATCTCTAGCAGCAAATATAATCAGTTACATAATGGATCTGTTTTTCTCTGAAGGTGAGATAAGTGTTAGGAGACTGAGGATAACCACAACAATTTCATCTACAGTATACATTGCTAAAGCTTGAGGCTCAGTACAGTTCAGTGAATTTCATTCAGTCTCTCCTTTGTTGATACCCAGGAGTACCCCAGTCATACTATATGATATTCTGTTTGGTTTTTACTGCACAAAGCTCCTTGCTCTGCCATTTCCAGTTTATGTTGACATGTTGGTGAGTTTCAATCTTTAAAGAAAGGATTAACTGGGCTGTTTAGCTACACTATCATGTATACAGCTGAGCAATGAAATCTCCTTTATTGACCTAGGAGATTAGACCACCCCCTTAAGAAATTAGCTTAAGTCATTTCCCAAATATTCTGCAGTGCTTCTAAGATTCCTGACTTATGTCAATATGCTTGGTATTGTGTTGACCTATTGCCCCTTCAATCAAGTACCTTTTACAACCTAAAATGTGGTTATTTAATGGGAGAGCAATCTGCAGCACTGGCTGAAGTCATTTGAGGTAAATGATAACAATTTATGAAGTTTAAATAGAAGTCTGTCTGAATTTGCAGTTCACTACCTTCATTCCTACCACATTAATATGTCAATGACAACTACTAGGCTTGCTATGAATTTTAATATATTGTGCTTCTGGAATGTTCATGTCATATAATTTTTGGCTGATACTGCAAGTGCAGGCCATACCTACAATGTGGTACACTACAGTATGTACAGTATGAGATATTTAACAAGTCAAACTGTTAGCCTTTCAAATTGGATTGTGAAGGTGTATACATAGAATATTTAACTGAGCTTGATTTACCTGTTATTTGCAATGGTTCTGGTGAGGAACATCTCAGGAGATGAATTACAGAAGTTGTACCATTTGGAAAATTTGATTGTTTCAGAGGGAGATTGATGTGAAGACATGCTCCTTTGACACGAACATACACACAGACACTCACACGCTCACACACATAAAAAAAAAAATGCTCAGAAGCCTTAGATTGTTAGCAATGAAACAGCTGTGTGGGATACTTTTATGTCTACTTTCATAGTTGGGAGCAAGCGTTACATGAATCGGGGATCAGACTGGTTTGGTGCCAGTCCAACCATGTCTTCAAAATGCTCTGCCAAGCCTCTGGGGATACTCTGGTAAATTGCAAGTGACTAATATGTCCAATGTGTTATTATTTTTACATAAAACATGTGAAATGAGCTTGCACCATGTCATTGTACACAAATCAAGGAAATTCTATATGGTCAAATGAAGGAAGATGCTCACATACTAATTAGTTACTTCAGTTCTAGATTTAGTTAAGCTGTTGAAGGGTATGATCTGGATCTTTGTATGAAAATTAAAAGTTAGCTTGTCATAAGTTTTTGGAGCAAACCAGGTTTTTAATCTCAGGGACCAAGGATTAAAAATTGCCTAACACCCACTTAATGTAAGATTTGGCTGGAAGTGTGTACATTTTAACAACTGCCAATTCTTAATCCAGTTTATTAGGGAACTAATCAAACTTATTGCCTTATCAGTGTATTATTTTGCATCCCCCCCTTTTTTCCTTTTTGCCACAAGTGCTCTTTTAAATTGTTTATTTGTGACTGACAGCATCAGAGCTACATACTGGCGACCCTGCTGTAACCATGTCTTTTGTCTCTTAATACCCCATTGCTTTTCCAGCTTTTTTGGACTCAAATATGCAGCTATAATAATGAAAGCAATCAATCATGTTTGATTTAAAATAGAAGTTTATGTCGCTTGCCCCAAATGAGATGTCAGATCTCATTCTGCCTGTATGAGGTCACTATATTGTGTTAAGTACCCAACAATATGCCTAATGACAAATGACAGTCACACCTCTGTTTAGACCTGCTGTGTTTATCACCAGCTGCTTCCTACAATAGCTTCTCAGTTTTAAAAAGAATTTTTCAGCATGAGCCGAGGTTGGTGGTATACCAGTCTTCCACAGAGTATTTTCCTTTTTCCATTCTGACTGCTGACTACAACATGTCAGAAAGTACAGTAACTTTTTGACACAGCATGTCATCAAACAGTGTCTATGAGTCAGTACTGAAACAGTTAGAGAATGCTGGCTGACATCAGTGAATCAGTCTTGCTTTTGGATCAAATGTTTGGATTGCTTAAATCAGTTCCTTTACAATGGTCTTTTACCTGAGTATTATACTTGAACAGTTTTTTTCATCTTTCTTGCGATTGCCCACAAGTTTTTGATACCTTTACTAGTATGTTTCTAGAATTACTTTAATCCCTTTAAATCTCCCAGAAGGTTTAGTGAAGCAAGTTTGATTTATAAATAGCCACTGGCTTAATATTTTACACACCTGGTGAGTTGGCCGCTGCTTCAAGGTGCTACTATGCTTTAAATTCTCCTTGTTTATTCGTTAACAGCTTTGTTTTGTTTGGCTGTGAATCACTGTTTGTGTGTGGCACACTGTGGTGAAGATAACTGGTGCCTATAAAATGGTTCCATGGTGTAGAGTACTGAAATTTGTTTTGGATGGAAATAATTAAAACCTAAGGTCCATCAGTCAATCTGTAGATTGTGTCCTTTCACTCCTCTGGAGTTACAGGACCACTTCTCTGGAGAGGTTATTCTTGTACACATCTTTTTGTTGGTGATGTTCATTGGAACAAACATCTTTTGGTGGCTAACAAGCTCTTTTGGTGTTTCTGATTACCTTTTGACACTCTGGGGCATTCCAGTCTCTCTTTTTCTCTCTGTAGCAGAAGGATAATCACCTGTGTTGGGTGAAAAACAGGATTTGCTCCAAGGTATGTTGCTAGAAGAAGAAAGAAATTGTGTAGGTTTGTGTGTTGTCAGTGGAGCTTCTATTGAACTACAGTGAGACACCTGAACAATGAATCCTATTCATAATCTCAAAAAGTTGCTTGAGGAACCAAATAATATAAGAAATTAAGCTGCGAGCTGTCTACAATTGATATAATACCAAACATGAGATGAGGCATTGTATTACTGGTTATCAACCTTGGTTTGCACATAATACAGGAATGCTGTTACATTCATGTCATTTGTACACCTTGCTTTTTTGTGACTCAAGATTGGTTTCAGAAAAAAAAAAAAGCGGGCAGGGTTTATACAATTGGTCTGTCATGCAACTGTTCAGTCTTTGTGGTGTGGTACATGAATTAATACAAATGCTAGAGAACATATTAGGTTTGATCGTAGTTTACAGCCATGAAATATTACATCATTTCATGCACATTGACAAGGGAGGAAGAGTCCTCAATAGAAATGGAATACTGCAAATTTTCTCCCTAACAAGTACAGAGTTACAATATGAAAAAAATTGGCATCATGATTTTTGTAAACTATACATATGAGATATTGCAATATATCTTGTTTACCTTATCTTTGTGCAAAAATCATTCTTGTCCTGTAGTTCGTTTGTGAAGTTTGGTTTTCTTTCAATGTAATTTTAGTATTATTGATATTCGTTCTATTGCCTACTTAGAAGGATTTTATGACTCCATATTGGCTCCTATTTAAGTTTATAATTTAACATGTTATTACATCAAGAGTGGCAGGCTATTTCATGCACTGTAGACTATTCTGTCAAAAGTTCCAACAGAATTCCATCCTTTACCAAAATTTACTTCTTTCTTTGTGTAATTAAAAACTTGGTTGCCTGGGGTATCCGTATCAATTCTCCTCCAACTCCTGCTACGGGCAATTTGTTCCCACAGATCAAATTTCCAATAAATTGTCCATTCTCAGTGTGTGAAGCTAAACATTGCCCATCTCTCCTTTTATCAAAATTAGAGGCATTGCTATGGAGAGCTTTGGAAGGAAGTGAGGTTTGCAGTACGGGGAAGACTCTTCCAACTGTACAGACCCCATGGCAAATCAAGTTAAGTGGGTGACTTGATAGTAGCTCCCTCTATTTAACTTAGAACCATTAGCATACATTACACTAATGAAAATTCATCCCAATGCGTATGTCCCTTCTGTTCAGTTTTGTTGGGATGTCTTTCATTGATATGCAGTTGTCATTGTTTGTTGATCTATGTCCGGTCAAGCATCCTCCCCCTTAGCCAGATTGGGTAGGAAGTATTTGCTTGCATGAGTTGACTTATGAATCATGGTAGCAATTGATGCATACTATAAACATGACATATCTGGTTGAATTAAGAAACTAGGTTTGTAGATGTCAACAGCAGCAGTCTCAAAATCAATTAAGTTCAAATCAATGTATTAACTTTGATTCATGTTGGGTTTGACAAGAAGTGTTTGACTGTGATATAATATTGCTGCTACTATACATGGTTGTTCTACAGAATCCTCTGAGGAATTTAAGTCCCTGCACTTTAAAACACATAATATGCTAAAAGGTTACCAAAATTTATGGTCAATAAAGTATTCAATTTGATCTTCCCTTTTCTTTGTGTGTATAAACAGGAATTGAGGATAGAAATGTGCTTTGAAGCAGTGGTTTGATTAAATTCTGTGAAAAATGGATTACTCTGGACAAAGGTCTCAACTTTTTCCACCTGGATCCAGGTCAGAGGGAGATTCATCTTCTGCACCTGGGGGTGATGGACATCATGGATTCGGTGGGAAATCGATATCAGAGGTTGGTGTGTGGTGTGAAAGGTGCAACAACAGACTAGTGGAGCTAAAGAAACAGGCCCTTCGCTTAATGATAATGCACCCTAGTCTCATGAAACTGGCAATGAAGGTAGGTTGGTGGTAATTAAGTACTGTTTGGATAACAATTTGGGGACAAGTTTACCTGGGAGGAGAAATTTGAAGGACAGCATGTGGTAGCAGTTATTTGCAACCATGCTTTTTCCCCCATTGAATTTTTGGTCCTATAGTAAGGAGAGTATTCTATCCAAGTTGTTCACTTAGTCTACGGTTCTTGTGTTTATTTGTGAAGCTGAAATAATATTTTTTTTTTAGTTTTCAATATTTTTGTCAAATTATCCTCTACCCTGCAGGCTTGTGATTTCAGATATGATTTGAGTCCTGAGACTACAGTAGATCTGAAACTTGTCATGTATATTTGGAGCAAAAATTTCCCTCATTTTAACATTTATAGCGTAGGAAAAATGTGTGAATTGCCTTTGAATGCTCAGCACATTTTGTGTTGTTGTTGATTCCAAAATTTTGAGACAATTATAGCATTAGGAGGTTTGTTTATTTAGTTCTTGATGCTTTGTTTATTTGTACCTCCATGTTCATCTAGTACATGCCTGCCACGTTAACCTCTGAGCACTAGTCGAAAGGAGAAGGCAAATCTCGCCAGCGTTCATCCGTGCTCACTCTGGTGTAGGGTCGTCAATGAGCCAATAGGCCTCCCGACCCTCAAATGTTAAACTTAATGGGAATGGGCAAAATTCTACATAGATCTCAAACTTAGTAAGATTGTTTTTATGCTTTGTTTTGTGTAAAAAAAATAAGGCTTGGCAGTCTTCAAAAACAAGACTTGGCAGTTATTAGTGGTAGTGTGCTCTGTTTGCAAGCAATGGAACTAGGAAGCTGTGTGGGTGTGTGTCATTTGTTTTGTGTGAAAGAGAGAGGGTATGTAGGCCTTCACGGTATTAAACCGGTTAATGTACCAATACCCCTTTTAATTGATCTTGATTCCAGAAACGATTGCTAAACATTTGAACAGATTGAAATTTTTGGATTTGTAAACAGCTTTTTGGGCTGCTCTTTTCAGCTTTGGTTTTCCAGGGAGTTGGTTTTTCCATGGACCCAAAATGTAAATAGCCAGTGGCTGACCAGAGTCTTGTGAACAAGTACTCTGTAATGATGACCTTGCCATATTTTTCACAGACAATCTACATACAAAATGAAACTTGTTGCTGCATTGAGCTGTCTGAATGAGTGAATGTTATATCCTTTTTTAGTGCTCAGGAAAAAGTCTCTGGTAATGTTTTTAGGCTTTTTTTTATCATTTTACAGGGTCTAATCATGTCTTTGACCAAAAACAAATTTTACAATTTTATGGGGCTCATTTCATGGCCAAGTTTGTATGGCTAGACTAGCCCCGATCTAGTGCTTACGTACGGTTCACTTACCCACACCAATTGGGGATTTGGGGCAAATTTTTAGCGTGTAATGTATGTGGGAAAAACCAATCGCATTTTGATTAATAGGGGTCCAATTATACCGGTTGTTTGTTTGTTTTTTTTTTTTTGGAAATACCGTGAAAGCCTAGGGTAGGTAGGCAGGTTGGCAAGGGGCCTACGGTGTTTTTCAAAGGTAGGGACAACCTTAAACTTTGCTGGAAAATGGCAAGATTCATAGTTATAATTGAGTGATACAGAAATAAGAGTACTGCAATTCTCTCCCCCTCTCCTGTCCACTGGACCCACTCTAACAACATTTGTTGCCACCAACAGAAGATGCCTTACCCATGCAAGATTTTTATGCATTTCTGAGTTTAAATAAAGGTAAATACTAGTTAGTCTGGATTTAGGAATAATTCTTGCTATTTTTGCAAAATTATGACAATTTTATATCTAGTAGGGTGTATGCTCTTTTCTTACCATAATCAAAGAATTAGTCAGTGTAATTCAAATAAGGAAATGTGTGCTTGAAGCAATTAAAAAATAAATTGTACAGTAAGGGGTATTCATCACACATATTATTGATAGGTTTGTCTGCTATTCCATTATTAACTTGTTTGTTGTAGAATCATGTTTTGCTTTTGAATCTGAGAAACTCAGGAGAATATTGTTGTATTGCACCCAACAGACTGTGTTACACTGTTGCATACATCTCTCTTCTTCTTTCCTCCCTTGTGACTCATTATTCTCCTTGTAATCGTTTGGAAAGGAATCATTATTATTGAACTTTAAATCATGTGCGAATCTGGGAGGGAATCCATCACCGCATATGTATGTATACACCATACACAATAATGCAGACAGCTTTGACAATTCAGATGAAAACTGAAGCTGCCTTCCCTTGGTTGTTGGGTAAACAAGTGCAGTACCATTATGATCTAGAATGCATTAATTTTTGATGGATAGGTTTTTCTTGAGAATGTTCCAGCAGGGAGTTAAAGGTGCACCAGTTTGCAGGCAGACCATCAATCACTTCAGAAGCTCTTATCATATCATAATTCTTAAGGAAAGTTTAGAGGGGAGACACAACAAAGTGACTGACAGGGTCTGTGGGAAGTCCTAAACTTGGTAGGGATGTATGGATACATAGATTGGGTTTGAAGTCATGGGTGATCATGCTTCAGTACCTTCAAAGACAAAGTCTGTGTGAAATTTAACTCCATTCTCATTTGACATTCATATCATATTTTATGGATTCTGTGAGATTCCTACTGTACCCCTTGAAAGTTGCCCCATTATGACACCTGCAATAGCTCTGTAGTTCAGTACCATAATGGGGAAATTAACAGTTTGCTCCAAGGGCAATAAAACACTGCATTGACTGTTTGACCTTGGGTCAGATGTTTGGAAGGTCATATGATATTAAGTTTACATATATACATCTTGTACCTATGTGAATTTATTGATATCTATAACTATGGTAGCGAATTTTCATTTGGTCATTCAAAAGCTGAACAGTCTTTCAAAATTACTTGTTTGTGAAGAAGTATCAAATGGTTCATTTTGAATTTTGGATTGCTAGTACTGTAGTATGAACCTATAGGTAACATGCATGGGGTAAATTAAGAGGGAGGGGGATATATCATGCTCCAGGGCTCGAAAAATCATATGCGCTGGTAGCCCAGGACTCCCTATTCCATTGTTGGAGCTTCCAAAATTCATGATTTAAAAGCCCGTCGGGCTACTGCTGCACGAATGTTACAAAAACTTTGTAGGCCCTCTACTTCCGAATGAGAAGTAAGAAGAGTAGAAATAATGCTGCTGTACCTCCTAACTTGTTGTATTTCTTCTCAAATTAAATAAATGGTAATTGTTGCCCGATTCTGTAACAGATTGAAAGGTAAAATGGAAACC
>WURT03109413.1:0-12115 GCA_009936505.3 Holothuria glaberrima
GAATGAATGAATGAATGAATGAATGAATGAATGAATGAATGAATGAATGAATGAATGAATGAATGAATGAATGAATGTTGAACCTATGCAAGTATGCCAACTGTATAGCTCCACGTGCAATTTTACTATCAATTAGATGTCGGCACTGATAACACTGACATGACACCCGACATCACTTTTAGCACAACCACCTTCAATGACTCCTAACCATACAATTTAACCGCTCGTTCTATAATTCCTGGAAACGTCGGTCCCCCACCTCCCCCACCAGGGGATTCGGACTTCATCTTCATCTAAAAGCTGCGTTATTTTCCCCTGCTGATATTTATCAAAGTCATCTTTCTATCAAATCGAGTAACCTTGCCCATAAAGATTTTAGGAGCTAGAGGTGGGGTACAGGAAAATTTGTGATCTGATCTCCTGTCTATGAAGGTCAGATCAACACAGTTCCATGGAGTTTACTGATTTACTGAGTTTTGCCGGTGTTCTTGTTCGGCATAATTACTTGTCCTGGCTGATAGATACTTTGTTCACGGAAACTACTAATGCTACTTCAGAACGCCATCGATCAACCATGTTTTACAGTTTAAACATATTTTAATGTATGTATTGATATGCAAAATCGCCGTAACATTATTTCTTCCGTAATTTGCAGAAAAAATGATCTAACGATTTTGAAGTCTATTTCCTTCATGAATCAAAACTGACTTTTGGAAAGCAAGTACGGGGTACCCCTCGTCTTTGGGTACTCAACTGACATCAGTACACATTGGAAACAAGATTGAAAATGTTTACCAAACTCAACTTTCCGTATCAGTACATTTCGCAGAAACCTTTCGCCGTCATTATCTGTTGTGGCCAAAGTTCGACTGACAGAAAGTGGTTTCTCCGAAGGACCAAAATGTAAGTGTTGAAGTAGGGAGTACTTAAGGACAACTCCCTGGTTGAAACACAGTTTTCATATTTTTGTCAATGTGTAATATCAACACATATAAATCATTGTTCTCAACAGTAGATTAAAAGTGTCGAGATGGAATCGCTTGGTTCTTGAGCCAAAGCATTGGTATGTCTCAAAAAGAAGATCCAAATTCAAACATCCTGGTCTGACCATAACACCTAGTTGTGACCTCGGCTACTGGACCTAGTTGTGATATCGAAACCAAATGCATGTAGATTTGATAATTGTGCAGCGTTCTTTGACAAAGAGTTTATGTGGGCGTATGGGAGTCCTGTCGATATAACCAGGCAGCTGATTGGATCTCCTCATATAATTACGATATAGCTATACGACGTAACCAATGACGTCACGTTACTGCTTTATTTTGAAGCTTATCCACATTCTTATCAATTTCTCCTTCTCTCATATTGCTCACGCAAGAACCGAATTCACGGTTTATACCCATGGGAGTACAACTGCAGATGAGGCTTAAGGCTACGGTCCCCCCCCCCATATTTGAGCAAATTGTCTGTTTTCAGGCAAATACAGAATTTTTCGGGAAACTTTATGATAAAAAACTTTTTATGTCATAATCATGTATGAAAACGTTTGCTTTGGTTATCAATGACATACTTTATCTATCATTGCAAGGTAAACAAGAGGGCAACCCATGAAGTTCGGCTAATCTCATCTCCCCCAAATTTTCTACAAACCTTGGGGCTAAAAAAAATGCAAATTATGAGTAAAAGTTCATTTGAACTTTTCACCTCTTGATTTTCGACATATGACGCCATTGGGTACGCATGCAAAAATGTAGGCAAATGTAACCTGTGACATACATTATGACCTTGACTCCCTCGCAACCAAACAACACTATTTTAATATTTTTCTCATCAGTTCTAGCATAACATGTGTTTTTATTACCTTTTCTAACAAACTGGTTAGCATATAATGGCAACAACGCAATTTTTAGAAAACTTGACATTTGACCTATGACGTCATTAGTTATGCATGCTTGAGTTCTCACGGTCAGGTATATACAGACCAAGTTTGAACTTTATCGGACTTACGGTTTATAGTTTGCGACACACTATTTGTTCATACACACTCTCTGACAAATACACACAGCTTCAAATTTCTGATGTTAGGTGAAGTTCCGGTACAATATCTTATCTCCCTATACATTACATTTAAGGAGATGAGATAATAACAAAAAATAACCACATTTTTACCAATTTAAATATGACATAAGGTTTTAACCCGAAAGTTCAGATGTATATACTTATGAAAAGGAACAAAAAACTTAAGAGGTTTAGTGGTTCTTTGGCCTTCACATGAAACATTTTGGTTGTTCTAACCTATGTAAGCATAGTATGACGATTTTTATGTTGTTTATGAATGGAGGGTAAAGATGATTGATACCTGCTATGGTGTTGTTCAATTTCTGAGTTAAATGTCATGTAAATAAACTGAAGAGAAAAAACTTGATGGCATGTAAAATGTCTCCATGAAGACAAATCGACACAGAACACTACTTTAACTTTAAAGTAATGCAACATATCTCCACTGTCTATATGACATGACTGGATGAGAAAGAATGAGAGTATGTCAATTGTTGAGATGGTGGGCGAAACAAGACTATTGTGACCTTTGTCTGATTTTTACCATGGATAAAGTTTATATTAATCCTCACCAGAGAAATCGATTCCAAGAAAACCCAGC
The DNA here is from genome assembly GCA_009936505.3 of Holothuria glaberrima. Taxonomy (NCBI): domain Eukaryota; kingdom Metazoa; phylum Echinodermata; class Holothuroidea; order Aspidochirotida; family Holothuriidae; genus Holothuria; species Holothuria glaberrima. The sequence continues at coordinate 2,660 of WURT03109413.1, forward strand.
TGATATTTCATTTCTCAGTGCATCAAAAACCATTTCGATCCTTTAATTTTCATGATACCAGATGAATTTTCTGGACCTGTCGGTAGTTTCTATAAAAGCGAAGCTGAACTGTGTTACCAAAGACATTCGTCCTGCACCACGTTGAAAGACTTACAAAATGCACTCTCTATTTGTCAAATTCCATTCCCAAATTGCCAATAGTGTAAAGTTTATACCTGTAATTCACGATAACAATTATGATTTCATGAAAAACAATATCTAGGAGTAAGACTCACGGCATCCTTTCCTATTAACATTTTAGACAAAATACAAAATAGATGGTGAATGTCTGCTCCAGCCCACACATAATAATCTAAAATTGTTACCATCCTAGATTTTCTCCCTGATCTCGAAATCAAAACCATTATAGGCACCACATTGTGTAGTATTTCCATAGGCTACGGTACTCTCTCTATTATAGTCGAACACCGCTCCATATTTGATCACTAGACAGTTTACTCTGTAAATTCGTAAAGAAAAGCTGCATCTTTTGTTTATCGATATTTTTTAAATTATACGTACCTTCCGATTTAGATACTGGTTGAGAAAGTAATCCCCCTTTATTGCATTGTCTTCTCGCAGCCTTTATTTTCCATTGGTGAGAGATGCAAGGAAGTTTGTATAAGAGTACTAACCAATTTTCTTTCCAATGCCCAACGGTTACAACTTATGAAATATGATAAAAATCTGCAGGTGTTTACCAAAAGCCCCTCAGAAAATTATCACGCGGATTCAAAGAAAATTTGATTTTTGTTTCGTCAAATCAAACACATTTTATGCTGACGTATCCGTCTGAGTGATTTGCAATAAAGATATTCCGTCATGTTTGATTGAAGGTATAGATATTTATAAGAAGACCACAAAACACAAAAATCAGTCAAGATTATGTTAATTTTGAATGGCAATACAAATAACAAAGATCAGACTGTTGGTAAATCTTCTATTCATTCGTTTTAACGAAGATGTAACTGATTAAAATTTCACTTGCTCTTTAAGCTCCTAGTATTGAAAAGAGAATTTTACGGATCTATGGAGAAACTAATTACATTCATGTAAAACGATACATGAATGTTATCGAATGCGAAAAAATGTTGAAACAATCAATGTCAAGTATTCGATGGGTAAGAAAACAAATATCATTCTTGCGATTCTTAGCAAAATAAACTCATCATGGCACTTTAACATAGCATGGTTCGTGTTGCAGCTCAGAGCGGAGATGCTTATAAGAAGATTTCGCAGGAAAGCCACATCTGCTAAAAATCGGTTAAATTATTTTAGGAAGTCAAGAACAGCACTGAAATCTGAAAATGTTTCCCAATTTATTTTACAAGCTTATTTTTCTTTAACTAGACCTGATCATACTTTTTTATTTGTCACCTTGACGTAGAGGTGCGGCAAAACCGAACCTTGCACATACAACAACGGATCCAGGCCCACTGCCAGAAAAGGTATACTGAAAGGGGGGATAGCCTCCGCGGGTGAAATATTTGTAGGTACGAAATGTATTTAAAATGCATTAAGGCAATGGTAATCTTTGATTTTCAAGGGGAGGGGGTAGAAAATGTTTCAGTCAGGAACCGATCCTGGCCCTTTTGGCTACGGACTTGAACGGACTCTGTCTGTCTGTGTCATGATTCCCATTTTCCAGATCGCACATCCCATCATAAATCTCAGCAGCCCTGCCTCCGATATCGTAATTGGGTCAAATGAAACTCTACAGCATATATCTTTAAAAGGACGAAGAAAAGGCCATCTATAATGTGAAATAGCGTTCGTCTTCAATACGAGAACCACCAAAGAACATTGTAATCGCAATAACCTGTTCAGTATTTACCATTTGTAATCCTCTGCGCTTGAAAAGAACAATCTATTAAATAACCGGAATTGTAGTCAAATAGCGAAGAAATCCTGGTTAAATTTAACCAATAAAATGTTGATTTTTTGACAAGAATATGTCACCAGTAATTTATTTTTAACCAAGGAAATAGTCACTTTGCTTCAAGCAGCAAATGGTTGGATAATTATTGACTATGATAGTAGCAATATTTAACCAGGGTGATATGAAGTACATGGCAAGAAAATGAAGCAAAGATGTTTATGCATTTACTTTTGTAACCAATAACATTCTTTGTAAAGATTTGACAGGAAAAATAAATGAACTTTTCAATGAGAGCATCATCATTCAGCCGAGACCAACAGGCATATTCTTTTCAACATGTCTACTTACTTTGTGAGTATAAAGTGTCAAAAGCTGAAATATGGCCTGTCAAAATTCTGTGCATCCCAGCGTGTGATACTGTCTTAGGATTCGCGCGTCTCATACAGAAAAATCATATACGACGGGGATATGAAAAAAGACAACATTTTGCATTGTAAAGATAGCTAAGATAGAGATTTAGCTCACACATGTCGAGAGCACTAGTTCCACAGCACGAGTAGACTCTAAATAATGCTGTCGTTTGCAATCATCTTAAAACGTGAATCATTATAATGATAAGTCGCCACCGATTAGTCTTTATCAAAATTCATGTCATTATTTTGATGTATGATACGTTTAACTTATATAACTCCAACATGGTGCAAGGGTGGTTCAACATTTTTTTAAGAAAGACTCGGTGGCTTTATCCAAATGTTAAAACTTACGAAGGCATTTCTATCTACTGCATACAGTTGTAAGAGTACTCTGAATTATGTAAACATGATTTTACAAATAGCAAATAATTATTTTTATGTTTATCATTCTGGCAAAAACAGACATATTAATTATTCTTTTTTACAAGAACTTCTCACGAACAAGCTTTAAATTTCCTTGAGACAAATTTACTGAATCTTGAGCTGATGTAAAAAGTGAAAGTAATATACAATAACTATGACTATGACAAGTGTATGAGCCATTCTTTAAAGTGGCCATGACACCGTAAAATTCAACGCCCGTACCGTGCAGATATATTAAAATATGTTCTTTAAAACACATATCAAACTATTGTTTTGATTAAATACCTGTTCTTTCACTCCTGAAACTGCAGATTTAAACACCCTTTTTGAGGCTTGAAATTTTCACTTCTTAAAAATTTTGGAAATCGTGTGACGTCATGTGACGTCATATTAGGGAACCTCACATATACGGTTACTTAAATCAGTGTTATTGCTGAATGGGACAATATTTTGTACAAAATCGTCAGAGAGCAATCGAATGCACAGAGCTAGGTCAGTCTACACGCTACCAGATCGAGCCTGCGGTCAGGCGAGTCCATGTTGCTGCCCCCTCCCGCATAGAACCTTGTAAAGAAAGGTTGCTTCAACCCGGCGCCTAGTAAACACGTATGTGTGTTATTTTTTGACTGAACTAATATTGTTGCAAGATTCATTTATAACAATGTACATAGTGCCGACATGTATTAATCTTGACAAATACATAATCCAGTGACATATCTAGGATAGGTAGCATCACGAGCAGATCATTCATTTTTGTACCCCAAGCAGGGCGTTTGTCCTAGGGAAGAGTCTATGTGGGGATCGAGGTAAGGTGGTGTTCTCCCACACCCTGAGATATTTTTTTCATTTTACAATGGACCTTATACATAGTGGTAATACTTTTGGTAAAACTTGACACTCATGTAATTAGAAATTGTCATTTAGAGGAAATCCAATTATTTTGGGTGTTGTGGAAGGGATAGCTTTTAAAGGGGGAGGGGTAAGTGGATGTTATCTTTGTTATACTGATATCTTTGTGGAACTGACGGTAGAAATATTTAGAAATTTCCATCATTTAGCAATGTAGTATAAGGAAAGGGGTAACCCTCCCTTGGGGGAATTTTGAATAATTACAGGCCCCTTGGATGTAAAATATACGGGCCTTGGAAATCAATGCTTTAAATTGACTGTATGCATTTATTTGAACTTCTCGTGGTTTAGTCAAAGTTTTAGAACTTTGACATGGCGTCCCTCCAAGTCATGTACTTAAAACACTCAATACATGCCCATAAGTACGCCACTGGCGTAACTGAAGTCGATGACAATGGAGTGCTTCCTATCCAGTGGACTCAAGATTCACCTTATACCTTCCAGGCTCTTCTAAAATTGGGAATGAAAACAATTGAACATTTTATCAAAAGAAGAAGATTTTGCAGAATTTGATGCGCTTCTTCATTCTGAGCTCTACCACCCCTTCACTTCTACCCTCACTAAACACGTGGCCTCAGGGCACTATTTTACAGTATTGTCTATTATACAGTGGTGCCACTAGGATTTTAAAAGTGGGGGAGGGAAAAACGGAGGGAAGAAGAAACTGTTGGGGGCAAAAAGATTTTCGCGCCTAAAACGAAAACGAGCGCGAAGCGCGAGCTTTTATCGGGTGTGGTCCAAGAGCTCGCCTTAGGGCCCTGGTGGGGTCCAAGAGCAAAGCCCCGGTGAGGCCAGGGGACGAAGCTCCCGGAAGCTCTGAGGTTTTAGCATATCTCTGGGTAAAAAATTAAGTCTCAGGATAGATATATTTTGGTTCATAATACATTATCCAATTCAAAGATTCCCAATATTAAGGCTATTCCTCCCGTCACGCTACCATACTTCAGGAGCTGAGTAGGGGGCATTTGGGGGGAGGGGTTCTGACTGGGGGAAATGCCCCCTTTCCCCCACACTGGCGCCGCCACTGCCGTTGTCTCCATTTAAAGTATTCTTTCTACATGCTTTGTGTCTCTTATGCTTAGATTTTGCCAAAAGTTAGAAATAACCTTCCCCTCCCATAGTTACCCCTCCATATACCCCTTCCCTACTCTTATATTCATGTGTTTATATTCATATAATTGTATCCATACTTTTGCATTCGTATATTTTACACGACCAACCGTCCGTTCGCTAACTTGTACTGTTTGTGTGCATGTGAATAACGCTACCAGTCGGGAGCGCATGTACAGTTGATCAAATCATCACGAATGGTTGTCCTAATATGACGTCATCATCGAATTATTGTGAAATCCTCTTTTTCAAGAGACAGCTTCCGGACCTAGATTTTAAAACATTTTGCTTTACTTTGGTTTAAGCTGTGAAGCCAGTTAAAACAATTTTGAGCACAGATTTCCCTATGCTTTTAGAAGAAGATATTCGTGATTGGTGTAACTTTCCATCTCATGGCCACTTTAAAGGGAGAAGGAGGGGGCTGTGCACTTTTGTTCAAAATTTGAAGCACGTTTTCCAGCCAAAAATAATATAAACTTTGCCCGAAAATACCAGTACCAAATTTTCTACCCCAATGAGTGTGGGGCCTGCAGCCCCTAGGCCTCGCTTGGTACCCAAATGAATACAAATCAAAACGGCTGCCTTCCTGAAAATCTTCAATTGACTTATTCTTGATGTTGCACACTTTTGTAAGTAAAAAGACTTTTACGAAGGCAATCCGTTATGAGTAAACAATTTGTAAGAAAGCTGAATGATTATGTTACGAGACATTACGTTGAGTTGAATGCGTCGGCACGAACCGTACTCGACAACCAAGCTTTATGCTGGTCATGCATCAATAACACAGTTTGAATGAAAACTGCTTCATTATTATTGAATCTATTTGGCCGTACAGCCACGTGTAGATTTACTTTTGTCTTCTTAGTAAAGGCAGCTATTCAATTTGTGATCTGTCAAAATCGATTGGACAACCATCTTAACTATTTGTCAAGAAATAACGTCAATGTTGAAAGAGAGAAGCATGAAACAAGTATTTATCCCAAGTTATCATTATAACTAAAATAGTCGAGCTTATTGGTCAGGTAGTCATTGGAATACTAAGAGTAGGACAAGAAAATTTGATTGAAATAACTCTCCTGTCTCTCTTCGATGATGTTTTTGCTTTTGTTTTGCGCCAATTTCATCAAGTTCTGAAGTGAATTAAATCAGTTCAAATTGATGAAATTTTAATTAAAGAACCATGCCGCAGCTCCACGTTCGTTGATTATTGTAATTAAGAATATGACCTTGTGTTTTTTTTTTAAATCAGTAGCGGGGAGAATTTAAACTTTTACTCTTACAATGGTGTACAAAGTTTTTAGTAAGCTAGGGTTTAGACCAATATTTCGTTTTGTGGCTATGAGAGTAACTTTTCAAAGTCATAGCTAAAACTTTTGAGTATCAGAATTCTTTCAATTAGTACATTATCATTAAACTTCAGTTTACAAGAGTTATTCATGTCATTCTCCGTCATTTCATTACCATAACCATGCGTATATGCACAGTATGCACTGTGATTCTTGGTATGTCGGCGCTTATCTTACAGATTCTTGAAATTTGAACTCGGTGACACTCTGTTATTCTATAACTACACCGGTTGCCAAAGTTTGGATATGACATGCTTGTAATAGCCAGGAGTCGCAAGAAAAGTACTGTCGAGGCTCGCCCTCTTCATAGCTACTATATGCATCAAATATACTGTAAACTTAGAAATATTCAACTCTCTTTTCACGGTTTACATGTATCCAAAGACAAAAGTTACTGTGTCAGGGTCAAGATCCGAATAATCAAATATTTCAGCATGGGATATGTTTTAATTGAATTATATTTATAGCCTCGAGTTGAAATCAAACGACAACAAACCCCTCGTGAGAATTCGTTGTATACCAAGTGAACATTACCTCACGAAGTGGCAGCCACCCACACGAAAGTCAGGAGTACACGGACTGATCAAATGAAATAATAAATTAATCGTTACAATAATAGGTAAGAGAAAACCTGCTTCTCACTTTCGTGATTCTAATAAATTTAAATTTGTTTTTCATTTCTGCAAATGCATCCTCATTTGTATTTTAAATCTCAAAGTTCATAGGAGATGGCAGGCGAAAGGAATAGTTGTCACGTACCAGTCGCTTTCAATGGTGCAATTTTATCATTTAATTGATCAATAAGGAACAATAATAACTCATAAAACATCTCAGAGAAGTTGGTCGTACGTCACATGCATTCGTATAAACAACTAAACAAGTTCATCGGCCTCTTGTATTACACTCCTTGGGTGGCAGTTTTGTTACTTTCTGTATCCTCTTACGGACGTTACGGAAATGATTAAGTAACATATGTCTATGTTGCGGTATAGTACGCTACTCCGTGGTACCGGTGTCACTTTCAAGAAATGGCCTCATCATAAATGTGTTCCGATCGCGAGATACACATATCACATATTTGGAAAAGGTGTTTGGGAAAAGTACGCCAGGTTATCTTAAAATTCTGTCTGTGTTCCCACAGATAGGATGACATTCGTCCTGATTTAAAGAGTACACTTTCACTCAAGAAAGACGTACTATGTAAAACTTTCAAAGCACATAAAGAACACTCGAACCTTTCCTTCAAATATGTTGACACAAAAATTGAAAGAAAAACTGTGAAGCAGTGGCGAATCCAGAACATACTCCAAAGTGGGGGGGGGGGGGAGCGAGGTAAGGGAAGAAGCCCGTACGTAGGGCTCGTATTACCTCGTGGTAGGTGTCGCAAAATAAAATTGTGGAGTAAACCAAGCAGTTTTGAAGAACTTGGGGAATGAAATAAAAAAAATAATAAAGTAACCCTAATTAATTATATGATGTAGTTTTTATTTGATTATATGATGAAGTCTGATTTGATTACACGAAGTGAACGTGTGAACCTGAATCTGCCACAAAGTGTACACTAATTCCAAGGCCCTCCTTTTCTTATCGACATGTAGTTGAAAAATATTAAATTTCCCCACCTATTTGCTTTACTCCTGAACTCTGAACTCTATTAACCTTGTAACTGAGTGAAAAACTTCATAGGCGTAGGGTCCTTAGATGCAATCTGGTGCATCTTTTGGAGAAATTCTAAGTTAAATTACTGCAAATTTTTGACATTTCTTAGCCCTTGGAAAATTTTTTGATATTTGAGGGTCTTTAGATGCTGGAGAAATTTTAAGTTAAATTACTGCAAATTTTTGACATTTCTTACAGAAGAGACAAATAAGGGGTTTTCATGCTTGGAAAGTGGGGGGGGGGGATGTAGCGTACTCCCCCCCAAATTTCGCTGATTTGACCTTTGTTTGAACTTTTTGGTGCAAGGGAGCACTTTGTTAGTAACGATGCGGGGAGAGGATGTGCAACTTGTTATGACCTTTTATGTACTTGTAGCAGTGTTATTAATATTGCCACTTAATTGCAATTGAATGCGTAATACGTAAGATGCTTTTTTTAAAGTCCCCTCGACTCCCTGGCGAAGAGCCAAGGCGCGAAACAAAACGTTTAATCCCGAAGGAGTTCTGCTCCCTTAAGGAGCTACGTACCGCTACGTACGTGTGTGTGTGTCCTCAACAGTTCAAGGTTTACCGTATTATACTTTTGATAGTCTTTGTGTACCCTTTGCGGATAGTACTTGTTCATTCATACTTAGTGAAAATCCTCAACTCCTATTGGTTCATTACGGCCAGGTGACCGTGCGTTATCCTAGGATAACCGCACGGTAAATAGTATACAAATAATGACTGGTTATGAGTGCGATAGTATGAATAATTTCATGAGTTGAAAGATTGAATAATTTATTCAACGAGGCGAAGCCGAGTTGAATAGAACGTTCTATCTTTCAACATGAAATTATTCATACTAACACACTAATGGAAAACATTCATTTTTGGTTTTATATAACACCTGACCTCCTATATCATAGATTTTGGTCAAAATTTGATCATACGTACCCCCATGGCTGACGTCACCGCCGTGGGTTAGTATATACTAACCCAGTATATACTACAAATAATGAATGTTTATGAGTGCAATAGTATGAATAGTTTCATGAGTTGAAAGATTGTACGTTCTATTCAACAAGGCGAAGCCGAGTTGAGTAGAACTTTCAATTTTTCAACGGATGAAATTATTCATACTATTGCACGAATGGAAAACATTCATTATTTGTTTTATATAACACCTTAATTCCTGATACGTAGATATCTTGGTAAAAATTTGATGCAAGGAGAGGATAGGGCATAACTTAGGTCTAACGTTAGAACACAGTCCTAGCTTATACGAAAAAAATAGGATTAGGTCAAACTTATATTCAAATATTCTCTTGAATTCTCCTGTGAGTCATTTTTACAAGTGTAAATCAACAGAAATCCAATAAATCCAACTGCACGATATGGGAATCACTATGGATTCGTGTTTGTCGACTGCTAGCTGCGTGTTTATGTACACATTACGTACGATATACAATGTAGGACTGTATAATTCATATACAATGAATCGATGATGTGTATGCAAACGCGCACAAGTGCGTGTTAGCGCCGAAGGCGCTAGATGTCTGACTTTTGTGTCGTAACGTATTACTGCCATTGCTTTTTTGACATCCGATGAAGCCTACATGGCAGTCAGTCCGCAGCTGCTCGAAAAGAGCTTCTTTCTCTTACATTTTATGCATGACGTTTCGTGACGTCATATGGCT
>WURT03109424.1:0-12115 GCA_009936505.3 Holothuria glaberrima
CATTTGTCCACAAGGAACAAGGGCTCTCTAAACTAAATCCATCAGTATCTAGCGCTTACTCAAATTCTAGACGATAGCTATAAGAAGTCCGTGACCTGCACACATGCAGTAGACCTACGCACTTGTCTTAATGGTTGACAATGACGAATCAGCTGTCTGCATTTGCTGGGGTAACTTGCAATGATACGTGCTTGCCTCCAAACGAAGCAGCACTTGTGCTAGGTAGAAAACCGAAAGCGAGTTTTAATTCACCAACTTTAGGAATCCTATCAGCACCACTGTCCTGTCCAGTTTCATATAACACCTTGTTTATACTTCTGCATCTGATTGGAGGATTGGTCACATGCCATGGGTTATTTCGCACTATTGCGTGGTCCATCGTGGGTTAGTTTAGAAAAACGCACGGTGTTTGGCTCTCTCCCTTTGTTGAATCAAATTTTGACCAAAATCTGGCCTTTTTAGGAAGTTAGGTGTTACATAAAACAAATAATGAATGTTTCCATTCATATGATAGTATGAATAATTTCATTCCTCGGCATTGTATTCCTCTAAGGCTGGTGCTTGGGGTGAACCTTTCCCCTTCCCCCCCCCCCCCACTCACCACTACCTTCAAGATCCTTTCTTACAATGGTTCTACACTACAGCATAATTGCAAGGCAAGGTGTTATGTCCAAGTAAGATTAAAGGGAGAAGGCAGTCGCCCCCAGTTTATTTTCAAAATTTGCCAAATCTTACAGATCTCCTCTTATTTTTCTCACAAGTATTTTTTGTAATGTTTCCTGATAAAATCATTGAATACTGAAGGTAAACGAAGGAGTTATTCTACATAAAATAAGAAATAAGTGACAAAAATATTGTCACATGATTGATAAGAGCCATTCCAGAACTAGTGTACTGGGGTAAACTAACTCAAATTAGGGGGGACTGAATTTTCCCTTTAAGTATGAAAGACACAAAACAATACAAAGAGAAAAGACATTGTTTATGGAGCATATACTTATATTTCTGCGACAGAATAAAACAAAATATCATTTTTGATCAGTTGATAAAAAAGGAAAGCAAACTTGAAAAAAAACCTTCCTTATTTACACGTTCACACATTTCAAATTTTTAATCACGTGATGTATATGAACCACCATGAATACATAAGGTATGAATGGTACAGATAAATGTCTTCAACGCAAAAAAAAAAAGAAAAAAAAAAGGTGGTCAATGACCACTGACTCGTCAGTCAGACACACAACGAACACATCATATGAAGGCACCGAGTGTAGTTAAAAAGTTTAAACATTTAAAACACAAGTGTAGTACAAGATTAAATAAACAAAGGCATTCTCTGGTATTATAGAGAGCAGAGAGAGAGAGAGAAAGAACGTATCTGGTGAGAAATTTGGAGCAAAAGAACAGAAGACATTGGATATAATGGTACAAAAAACCCTTATTATTCAGTGCGCAGATGCCCAATGGTATGACAGCAGGCCTAAGCTTGACCAACTGTATTATATAAAATACACTCATAAATTCTGGCAATGACTGGGATACTACAAATATACAATATTACTTTGAAAACTTCTTCCACTCTTAAAAACTTGATTATCTGTAACTTTTTCTCACAATTAGATATCGTCAATTTTTCGTATTCATGTTTCTTTTTTTTGTCTTTTTCATTTATTTTCTGTAAAAGGTGTATGAAATATTTACAACCTGGTGAGTATTGATAAATTGTGAAGAAAGTTAAAGTCTTGCTTACTGTACATGGTTATTACTTACGATGAGGCCGTTATAGAGGCAACAAGATCATGCAGATAATGATATTAATGGGTATAAACGCAGAAACAAAATAAAAAGTACCGTTAAAGGGCAACAAACAAACAAAAACTTTTTTGTAAGACGTTCACAAAGCAATCTTCACAAAAATTCTTCCACAGAAACAAAGCGTTACCTGCAAAATTGTTACTGACTTACTTAAACTGTACGGAATCAAGTAAGAGGTTGTACTAACCCTCACCTTAACATTTATAAAAATAGCTGTAACATGTGGCTGGGCAACTATATTGCCAAACAAATAAACGTACAATTCTGGGGCAGCCTGGACAAAATGCTACAAATATTCTACACCTCGTGTGACACGACTTCACATTCTGTACACAAAGTGTTTTCAAACACAGTCAACAACTGTGTTAGCTTCTTAATTATTGACAACTTTTTATTATAAAAGAAGTTATTGAAAATTGCACCATACGTAACTGAAAGCTTCAAATTGCTAAATATATAGAAAATTCAGAAATAACTTTTCCTTGATAAAAGAGCCTGATTTATGTTAAAAGACTGAACCAATTACCCCTTTCTGTGTCTCCCAACCGTGGAAGTGTTTTACAAGGCAGTGTACTAACATGTTAAATTCAAGAAAAATAGGCAAAAAAATGCAAACTACTTTGTGTTGCTAAAATTGTTTACAAATCCCCAAAGTTGGGAAATTCCTACTGATAACCATCTGGTAGGTTCTGTCAGATTGGACTTTGGGTAGGCCCTAGATACCTGTATACTAGAACATCCATTCATATTCCTTGTCAAAGAATGAAATAAAAAAGGCTAAAGGATATTTTAGCATGGAAGGATATCCCATAATTCCCTGCAGTTTTAGAGCTTCCATGTCAATGTTAAATACAGTTTTCTTCACTTACTATTACGACTTAATGTTCCTTTATACTACCTTAATTAGAATGCCACCCTAGACCAGTGGTTGAGTCCTTAATACATTTGTTATTCAAAAACGAAAAAGAAAAATTAAGAAAAAAAAAACTTAAAAGCATACAATTTGAAAAGATCAGAAAAAAATTAATAAATTTAGTAGTACAAATGGAAGATTGTTATTTGACAAAAAGAACTTACTCACACAAAAACATGAATTTAACAAACTGTAGGGATGCAAAAAATCTTTAACAAAAGGAAGATAATATTCTGAAATTCACTAACAACAAATGATGGCTTAAAACAAGTCCACTGGTTTTAGTATTTTTGCATAGTAGAACCATTCAAATGAATGAAATATCCTCATAATGAGCCATGAGATTGATATGGTAATGTAATGCATGTAAATTGTAACTACTGAATATTCATTATGAAACAGTAACAAAATTTACTTCTCTATCAACATTTATTAGACTGTACTCATGCATAAAGGGATATAAGAGCAGTTACTGTAACAAGCAGACACACCATATGTGAAGCTTGCATGAAGTTTTGCATACCAGTTTCCACTTGCTCAAGTCCTCACACCCATATTGTAACATTTTGTACAAAATTTTCACAAAAAGTTAACTACTACAGAAGCAATAGCTTTCCTTTGGGTACATATCTCCAATCTTAGAGCATATTTCATCGAAAGCCCTTTACAAACAGACACTTCAAAATAAGCCAATATTTAAAGGTGTGAAAAATGAACTTTTGAACTATGATTAAATGCAACAATACCACTGTTGCTGGGTTTGTATCCTACTTGAACTGGTAGACAGTGCATAATCAAGAAAAGAATCACGTCCTTGACAATCAAGAAAATGTAAATCACAAATGCACATAGAAAAATTAAGTGTTTGCTGCAATTGGAAAAATGCCATGCCATTACTGAAAAAAGACTTGAGCAAGTGGAATGGGACACGTGACCTTTTATCCCATGGCATCCACAAAGTGGGATAAAGCCTATGCACTTATCTACATTTTGGTGCACAATTGACCATTGGTGACTCATCTCCTAATACATACACATTGGTAACACATCTACTCACACATTAATGCTTTCCTTCAGTACAGAATAAATCCTACTAATAAGTGCTAATTGAAAAGAATCTTTGATAATTTATAAAAACAAAAAAATGACTGATGAGGGTTCTCCAATAATTGGCTCATTTTGGCAACAAATTTTGGAAGTAACATTCAAATTCATGGGCTTCCTCTCAGCTATTACTTAAGTTCTTTAATAACAAACATGCTTGGCAAAGTATGTTCCAATGATTCACTGGATTTCTGGAAAATAGTTTTTTCGTTCCTGTTCGAAGTATTGTACTCTTTCACTATCAAACAAAGGGAGGGGAAAAGAACAGAACAACTTAGTTTCAAAAATAGCATCACTGACGATAACATACCACCCTCTACATTGACAAATACTGGACAGGATTGGTAGTGATGACTTAATGGCAGTATACAGTAACAATCAACCTCAATCAATGGAGAAATCACCTTAATATCACTAATATATCTAAAAATAATCATTTTTCAGGGTTTCGTTTAAAAAAAGAATTGATGATACTAAACACTGTGACAAACTGCTAAAATCAAGGTTTATTCAATTTATGGCAATTCAAGTAGTCTAGAAAATTTTAAATACTTGATGGAACTACATGCACCCTCAGAATATAAATAGCATAAATAGCATCGTAGAGTTGGCAGGCTTCAATTCAATTTTCCATATGGGAGACTAGGCTTCATCAGACATTAGTTCGATTCTGGCACTGTCAAAATAATGTTGAAAATTATTCTCCCTCAACCCACCCCTTTTAGTTTCTGCTGCCGCAATAAGGTTCAAATCTTATTCTAATTTACACCCCTCCCCACTTACTTTCACACCCCAGTCCCAACCCCCATTTTAGGACACAGCCATGATAAGAAATTCTGTGGATTCTACTGACCACTCCATGTAGAGTCCACAGTGGCATGAGCGCATTCTTCTTGTACCTGCCTATAAGCCTGTGAAGGGTGTATAAGCTAAGTCTGTAGAGAACACCGAGGAACACTGCAACTAAATTTGATGTAGTACAGCATAATTGCTATAAAGGCTTTCAAATTGCAACTATGCTCCATAAACGCAAAATCTAGAGAAGTAAGGGTTTTTTTTCAAGGACCACTCCTGTTTGAACTTGAAACTTAAATACAACTTTTTGTACAAAAAAAAATATTCTTTTTTGCCCATCTTCCAATTAAGTTCTAACTATTTTTTTACATTCCACAGCTTTTTTAATCATTTTCTAACAAACTAGTAAAATGAAGTTGATATAGCAAGATAGCAATGCATTGTGATCAAGAAAAGGAGAGCAACGAACAAATCTTTGGACGAATAAAAAAGAATTCATGGCAAAGCTACAAAAATGCTACAGATAGTAGGAATCACATGATAGCAGTTACTATGGTAAACTCCTGCAAGGTCAATTTATATAGGAGGAATTTTAGCTTAGATTAACACTTCGGCTATTACTGTCAACCATAAAAAAATTGTAATTTCAGTTTTTTCTTAAGTCTGCTTTCAAAAAATACTTCTGTGAAGATTTAGCACCCTGTGTAGCCTTGCACGATCCTTTACAGAATAGGTCAAAGGTCATAGCTCTGTAATCTGCTGGTGGTCCATCCTGTCATTGTTCATCAGATCCTCCAGGTTAGCAAACTTTTCTTCTAAATTATTATTCTGGGCAAATTCGTCTTCGCTTAATGCCCATAAAATCTGCAAAAGATGGAAAACTTAATCAATAAGGTTGACAACTCACACCAAACAGACAAAACTGCAAGGATCAAATTTACAGAAAAAAAAAAAACAAAAAACATGTCTCGATCAGTATCACTTATAAGGAATATTAATTATTCCATCACTTTCTCAAATGTACAAAATGTAAGTGGTGGGGGTGGGGGTGGGGGAAGGGTGGGCCCAGACCCATGAACACGTGTTGCAGTGCAATAAAATGAAGATGGCTTTTTGCAAAAAGTCACATTTTACCAACCTTCTTACATACATCCTAAGAGGGGTTTGGGGGGGGGGGCTCAACAAAAAGGTACATTTTGTACTTTTGTAAAAGGAATGAAGAAAAACGGATGACCCTCTGAAAATATACAAAAGGTGGATGAAATACCAAAAACACGTAACCATTATCTTTCTTTCATATTCTTTTTCTGACATATCTGTATTGGAATACTGACCCATGGCAAAAAGACTTGCAAAAAATCTACAATTATTCATTTATATATCGTTACATGGCTAAGACCTTTTGCTTACACTAGTACATTTTGTTACATATTCTCCCCACACAAGGAAAACGTGTGCTTCGTCTGCTTAAGATTTTAAGAATGCTATCTTCAGCATATATGTTCTTAAAATATTTCTGAAAGTGGTAGTTGCTCAACTGAAAAATATGAAAACAGATATCACAACCAATGTTAAACCAAAAGCCAGTGACCCTGTGACATCACACTATGCTTAACATAAATCATTTTATTATGAAAATGGTGCTCCCTTCTGAAAGAGAAGGATGGCCCTCTCTTAAAAACAGAACACAGTCTGAAGAAAAAGTTTTAGGGGGAACGTTTGAATTGTTCTTCTTCTTTTCTATATCTTCATGAAATTCGAACCTTTTCATATTTTTAAAAACCTTGAAAACAAAACTGGCCAATTTTAGTAATATGAACCATCAGTTTTATAATTTAAAAGGTTGTTCACCCAAAGGAATAGCATTTAATGTCTTAAGTATGCTTGCAAACTGGACACTGCAAAATAGGAAGTGAAAAATTAAAGAAATGTTGCTGTGACATACCTCTTCCCTATATTTTTGTGCATATCCCAAGTAGAGTTTGTTAAGTGCTGAGTAACTGTGGAAATCATATTGGTGGGCGTTGGAATGCTCTGTGAGGAGTGCGTTCATGTCCTGATCACTGACTTGTGGCATTGCCTGAATGTCTCTGTAGTATCGATTAACCCACTCTTTGTAATTGGGAATATCTTTTGCATAAAGAAGTTTACTAGAGGGGGAGTCTCGTGTCAGTCGGTGGTCAGAATAAGAACATGCATCCATCAGACACTGGCCGACGATGGACAGGCATGCATCCACTGTATCTGACTTGTATATATCCAATATGAGGTTGGGATTTTTGATTAAGTTCACCCAGAACCTTAGAGGAAGACTGAAAACAAGAAAAAGAGGGCAATATGTTACTTTATGTTCATCAAATATGCCTAACAGTGAAATTGATGGTAAATACAATATTTGTGGTACCAAAAATTTTTAAACTTAAAAACCATGATTTAGGAACACAATGACAGGTAATTCATAGTATGGTTGTTGAATCACTTAACTTTCAAGAAATAAGGTTCTTACAGAAAGAACTCCACTGCCCTGTAACTCATAAATAATCTGTTCAACTGAACTTCCAAACTTTGGGATGATGTAATATTAACTACTTTTAAAGCCTCATATTTTTGGGAAGTAAAACTACTGCCACAATTTATTGGTGAGAATGACTCGTCTGATACTGAAATTGGCTGTTTTCTGTCTGTGTTATATCAATACTGCTGAAAGGGGCTCCTGCATCACCCCAATCATAGTTTGGGATATCCCTATGTCTCTAAATCCAAATAGTGATTGCACTTTCATTGGCATTAATTCAAACAACAGCTTACTCTGGTTGGCCAATGATGAATTGTGTTCTCAATTAAACTAACACAACGTAGTGTATGGTTATGGCCTTGGGCAATTTTTACTCAGTGCACGCTACTTTAGCCTGGTCTGGGGGGTGTGCTGAATAGCTCTTGAACAACTTCCCCCCCCCAGACAATTCTCACCAAAACAATTTCTACCTGTGACATGTAGTCTCATGGGTGGAAATTATCCAAGGCGAAAATGTCTGGATGGCAAATATCCGAGGGTAAATTGTCCCAGGGGGACTGTCTGGGTGAAAATTGTCTGCGGGGAGGGGGAGGAACATCCACTTACAGTTCTAAACAGGCACTTGAAGTAACCTTTAAAGAACTTTTACTGTCTGAGGTAAGACTGCAGGGCCCTGCAACTATCACAAAAAAGGAACTGCAGTCTTCAATATCTACCTCATGTGTACTAATGAAATATGACCTAGTTGCTGCAAACAATACCCTTAAAAAAACTGTGAACTGCTAATAAATTAAACAATCTGATACTGTGTTTCTGAATCAAGACACATCTGTAAATACAATATTGAGCCGGCAGATGGACACCAAACACAATATGGCCTTAAGGTTAACAATAAAAATACAATGTTGTTTCATACTGCCCTCTTTCTGTTGAAGGCCAGCAAATAAAGAGCTATTATTGACAATGGAACAGAACACATCCATCAGACTTATCACCTAGCACAAGAAACTTCAAGGCCATAACAGAACACAAATTAAACTTTGGAGAAAAAAAAGGAGTGTTTCCAACTGTTAGAATGTTTTTGTTGACCATACACAAATCTCTCCCTCACTTACCACCTACTTTGTAGCTGTGTGGGTGATTTATGCATTTTCAAGCAGACCACTGTTTCTTCAAAAAAAAAAAAAAAAAAAAAAAAAAGAACAAAACCCTCAGGACATATCAATATTACAACTGTCCTTGAATGAAGTTTGAACAAGCAAAGGATACCATAGAAAATATCTTGTGAGTCACTCCTTTCCACACAAAATATTTACACACTTTTAGGTTTTATTTATCCATGATGTAGGGATGAAAACCAAAATTATCTTCTACAATGATAAATATTTGAAGGGATTTCTTGCCTCTTCCATGGGTTCCATAGTTTTATGGAAAATTGTGGCTCCTTGAGGTTTATCACGTTCTCAATCCAGTTTACATCAACTAGACAGCTATGATAGTCACAAGCGCATTGAGAGACCTTTCACATCAGTGATTTACAAAAAGCAAAAATGTCCATTGTCTAATCTGAAATTTCCCTTGGGATGTCTATGTTCACATTACCTATTGCTTTTCCAGGAATGCACAACATCAGGATCTGTAATACCGTGATGGGCTGCATAATCATCAAATATATCAAACAGGTACTTGATGGCTAGGGGCAGGGTGTTACCCCTGTGGTTGACACTGAAGATGGTCTCAAACAGATTGTCCACAAAATTCTGAATGGTACCCTGGGGATAAAGATGTACAGACAGAGAGGTTGGATCACTGATACCAGCTCATATGTATTCATACAGTTACACTTACATCAGTTAAAACCTGTTTCTTTCTTTCTCTTCAAGATATTAAAAGAAGGGTCTAAGCTCAAATCAAGTTTTGATATATTAGAGGAGTACTTATTCTACACAATCTGGTGAAATTTCCATGGAAATCTGATGTGTGGTTCACAAGATATCAGAAGATAAAGTTGTCACATTTTCAACACAAAGTGAACTTGAAGCAAGCAAATATGTCATAGCCTCACATTAAGCAGTCTTTTGGTTTTCTTTAAACTTTATCACCAATTTTCTCCTCAAAAATCAGTTGTTATCGGAACGTGATTGCAAAAAAAATTACAAATTTGGCAAGTTCCCCATGGGAGGTCCTATCCCTATTAATTTCAAGGTCAACACAACAAACCGAAAAAACAAAGGAAACAAAGCATTCCTTATCAATATGAGGAAGTGATATCAGCGAGCTGCCTAGTGATATAACTCCCTCTTGCTTCAATATCACTTTGGGTCACAAATGTAGTAAATTTTTTTGCTGATATCTCGAGTAATACATGTGGGATTTGAATGAAAATTGCACCAACATGCATAGATTTAGTTCCTCTCTCACATATGGAAAGTAAATTTTTGCTTTAACCCTTCTTTTAAGGGATAAAAGATGTTGTGACACTAGTTCAAGCTTACCACAACCCTCCCAATTCCCTCCTACTCTCCATGGTCTTTTCTAGCAGCACATTCCCTTACCTTCATTGTTAATAGCCTGGGCAGGTACACCTCTGCCATCATCCTGTTCCCAGGACCTTTTCCCTTCTCCTCCATCTCTGACGGTTTTACTAAGTGCCAGTATTTGACCCCACTTTCATTTTCGTAGCCCAGCATTGGTGATGTCACTCTGCTGGGGCTAGATGTACTGGATATTGTGGCTGTTAATATAAAAAAGGTTTGTAACCATATTACAGAAACTCATAAAAAAGATTTCATTTCAGAATTGAAGAGAAGCACCTTGAATGGCAAAACCCATCATGGGACCCCAATAATAATATTGTTCTACAATGGACAAGGTTTTCCTTTAGGATGATAAAGTCTTGCAATGTAACCAGACAGGTCCCCAATCAACTGTAGGGTCAGTTAAAAATTATGGGAACAGAGTGGAGAGGTCAAAGTCACTTCCGCATGTCATAGAGTCCAATGGAAAAACTTGAATATGAAAAGTAAAGGTTTCTTCTGCAACAATTTTCTTGCACAATCTTACCATATCTACCCGATGTTGGTGTGTATGCCCCTGGGTTGTAACCCTGTCTTGGTTCTAATGATAAGGTATCTCCATCTTGAATCTGTAGAAACAAGGAAACCAACACCTGTCACACTAGTGCCACCAGACTTTACGCAGATGTGATACACATGTATACATATGAAAAAATGTTTTTCAAGGGAGCCTGGGTGTAAAGGCTACACTACCCGTCACAGCTCAGGTAACAGGAATAATTGTTTTTGTGCACTGCAAGACAACATTCAAAAGTTGTGTTATAATCAATCCTTGCGAGCTTCAGATAAGTCTGTGATTTTTTCTTGATATACTTACAATCTTTCTATATGTAAATACCATACATTCTCCAATAATCGCCTGATGTGGTGTTGCATTTTTCAAAAGGGGGGGGGGGGTTTGTTTGAGGGTATATTTTACAGGTCGAAACTTTGCCATGTACAGCACGAATTTGCATCTAAGCGACCTTACACATATGTCACATCCTCCAAACCTGTGCTAAGATATATAATTTTGAAGATTCTTCACTCAGCCTATAAGTGACCTTAGTTCTAGCTTAAGCTTAGGTTTCCACCTGTAGCATACGCCTAGGCCTCTGCCGACCCAAATTTGTTAAAAATTTACAGGGGGCATTTATTAGGGGGGGGGGGTTATTAGAGAACATAGGGTATATACATACAAATATATACTTTTAAAAAGATAGCTGACCATTTTCCTGTTCTTCAAGTATAAAATGAACTTCTTTTTACAAGAGCTTGTATCAACAGGATGGGTCTTGATATGTAATATTTGTGTTACAAAACAATGTGAAAGAAATTTAAATCCCAAGTTGGCCTACCTACTCATTAAGAGGTAACCTAGAACCTACCCCATAATGTCTCAGTGTGTTTATTCTCTTGTATTCCGAGTCCTGAGAAGATGAATGGTCCTCATCTTGGAGCGTTCTGACGCCAGATATCCCACGATTCAACACTAATGATAAAGTAAATTAGGGAAAAGCATCAGTAAGACAAACAATGATACTCATCGTCCTTAAAAATATTTCATGACAATCTAAAGTATAACACAGTTATCAGTCAAGTATAATACTGCTAACAATCATGGGAGCACCTTAAGCCAGCTCACATGGTACAACCTTGCTGCCATTTCCAACAGAAGAGTCACTTTTTGCATGATACTGCAATTTGCCTGTTATAAGATTTACTGCACGCTAAATCACACCACAGGTGAAAACATGAAACAGCTTTTATTTGCTACAAGACTCATTGAGCAAGCTTGCTGCTGCAAACAGCTTTAAGTGTATCATGTGTGGCCCTGCTCCAAACTGACTGAAAAGAGCAGATGCTATAAACAATCCTTTATAGCCAAAAGAGTGAGACTGTCCCATTATTGGATGACTTTCCACCCAAACCCCCCACCTCCCAACAATTCCCTCCCACATGATTCCCTTGCAGAGCTGCCAACCTTGCATAATGAAAAAGAGGAACACCACCTCACGGCGCTCTAAGCACTACATGCTTTTCCAAAGCAGAGGTTACTTAAGCATAAACCTTCCGGAGGGACCGATCACCAGGGGACCCCATCTCCACCCCAGCAGCATTCTATCATTCAAAGCATTCCAAAAATAATTTTCTGTACTGCATTAAGCAAAAAAAAAAAAAAAAACCTAAACCTAGGCCTAGCCTATAGGCCCCTATACGTTATCCCCAAGTAGCAGCAAACAGCTTTATTATAGCTTGTTCCATTCTAGAGATATAGCTATTTATTGCATTGACAGGGTGCCACCATTTTCAAAAAATGATGACTTGTAGCAAGTCTGTTATGTCATAGAGCCACAACAAATTATGCATTTGCTATGTAGTTCTTTAAAATCTGTCTCAATAATTTCTTTGATACCA
>WURT03109435.1:0-12115 GCA_009936505.3 Holothuria glaberrima
GTGATGGTGATGGTGATGATGATGATGATGATGATGATGATGATGATGATGATGATGATGATGATGATGATGATGATATGATGATGATGATGCACAAGCACTGAAGGTGGACGGATCCGTGACAAATAAAGCCAAGAGAAGTCTATAGTAGGTCCCTTACGTTGCGAACATACAATGCCTTGTCCTATCCGTATACTGACCATTACTTTCCCTGGGACCGTGAAAACTGGCAGACCGTAACGTAACCATGACAATATTCGGTTAGACATTCGGTATCCTGTGCTGGCTGTTCGCTACTTCGACAGGATTTGTGAAGGTTTGCAAAAGCAGGAATTTGAATTACTTCCGTTAAAGCTCAAAACGCTCTCCCAGTCTTGGTATTCATGAGAGGCTGTTAAATAACAATTTGTCTTATATGTAACATAGGAGTTGAAATGAAATTAATGAAAGCAAGAATTAAAGGAAATTTCGAAACTTAAATTGTATCCACGGGTGAGATTCAGCTTCATAATGCATGTTATTTTTTTCGACGTCCGGGTAACTAACCAACTCGTCAGTTAGGCCTAAATCAGTTCCATAATATCAGAGTGAACCAGTAAGATAAATTTTTAGTCTTTTCTCGATGCCGTAAATGCACTTTGCTATCTCGTTTGCCTTTTTGTTAGCTCAGTGTATTTGAATTAATCCTTAATGATCTCTGATTATCTCAAATTTATTGGTGGTTATATGTACAAAGTTTGAAAAACCGTGAGTACAAATTGCATAGAATACCTCATACTAAAAAATAGTTTAAATTTACTTATACTTATCGCAGTTCTCACAAGTTTTACTAATGTTAATGTTCCAGTGCCGTGGGAAGGTATTTTCGATTGGGGCTGACTTGTGCATGTTTAAAAGATTGAGTATATAGTTACGCTGCGCGCCACCATGGGTTGGCGTGTAGCGTATGTAGAAAATTTTCGAAATAGTGCCTCCCACATTGCAGGATATGGCCCCAAAAGTTAAAATGTTGGTATATTTTTGGTTTTACGTTTACATAAATTTGCCCAAATTTTGATTTAAATTTCATCCCAACTTTGTTGAAAACTTACCTAAATTTCTAAATTGATTTCCCATGTTGGGTTGATAACTTGAACCCATTTCCTCACTTTTATCACAAGATAATCCCTTTGGGTAAGGAGGCAATGCGATTTAATTACAGCTTAGACTATCTACTAAATATAGGAGACGAAATATCTCCTACATTTTTAGGGGACCTTTCGATATAATTGATAAAGAAATCCCCCATTGATTGCTATTTCGAACAATAGGTTTCCCCAGCGTAATCGAATATGTGTTTAGATGGCAGAGGAATTAGTAATAAACTGTGGAACCATATGAATAATCAGCGGCGTAGCGATGGGCTTGAGGTCCCGGCTCCTGGACCCAAACGGCCCTTATCATGAGGACCAATGGCGCCACTAGACATTGGCGATTTGGGGGCGCTATAGAAGATGGTGCTTTAAGTCCACCCTAGATACATCTGGCCAGAATGTCGGTAAAAAAGATGGCTTAGATGCAAAATGGCGCTACCTTTAACAAATTCCCGAACTGGCCATATATTAGAAAACTTTCACGATTAAGTGAATTCTTATACTTTTGGTTGACTATAATTGGGAAAGCTGTGGTGACTAAGTGGAGGGGTAACAATACCTTTACTTGAAAATTCTTGTTTAGTTAGGTAAGGTGGCTAAGATGCAAAATGCAGGTATCTTAACAAATCTTGCAATTAATTACATGCATAGAAGTAATTATTATTTAGTGATATTTAGGCACTCGTCATAAAAATGTGTAACGACAAATGAATACTTCGAATGTTACCGTATATCCTACTCATGACATTATATTGCTCTAAGATTCTCTACTGATGCTGGGTCCCTGAAGAGGTCGGAGTTGTACATTTTTTCGGAAAAGTGTTTTGGTTACAATAATTTGTTATTGCCCCAATAATGGTTAAAAGATATGGAATGTGTACCTTGATAAATGAGCGAGAAGCTCGCCAAAATTTTGCATTAAAAATCGTCCCCATAACAAATTTTGCCTGGAAAATTTGCACTGACACACTTTTAATTCCTAAAAAAATGAATTTAGCTTATTGTCTTTCTATTCCAGAGAAGCTAACGTAAATTTATTTAAGCTCTCAGAAATTGTCTTCCCCTGATTTCCACTACTTTGCATTCTTGCAATGCCCTGCTCCTCCATAATGAATCCAATGCACAAGAACAATCGGCGTTATTGTAGATCCCTCACCTTTGAATAATGCGAATATGTTTAAGACGGTATTGATAGTAAACACGGTCACGCAGTGGGGGATGCACGCGCGGAGCGAGCGAAAATTTTACTTTAATTGCTAATGTGTCCAGTGAATTCAGTGCTCATTTCCATTCCTGAAACAAGGAATATTGCAGGTGCAATCCCAATTTCTTAGACCTTGAATTTACTTAGCCTAGCTTTTTTTCTGTGCATCAGTATAGCGGGAGACCCCGGCTCATCACGGTCCGAGCCCATAGGAGTTACGCCAATGTGAATAATCAGTAACTTAAGATAAAGCACCGCAAAATTCCGCGACTTCATAATGCACTGTTCAGATTTCCAAAACATGACGGGGAAAGTCAAATTTAGTACGTCGGAAAACATTGAGTCGCTATTTTCAAATACTTTCATAAGCTATTTTTCCTAATTGATTTATGCCTCAGTCTTTGAATTTTGATTGGCCCGAAGGTAGCTGAGATTTGTGATCTTAGAACTGTCCAAAACTAAAGAACAAGCATTGGGCTCTTGATTAACTACCTGCACTGATTATTTTAATGTTGCATATAGTTTGCAAGTTTTTAACGCCTTGATATTAACGTTTCGGCCAGAGTGGCTCCACAGGGAGCAGAGGGTGACCGCCCCTATCATTTTCAAGGAACGGGCAAAAGAGAAGGAAAAGAGGGGAAAAGAAGAAAAGGAGAAAACGAAAGGGAAGAAACGAGAAAGAGAAAGAGAAAGAAGAAGAGAAGAGGAGGGTGGCCTAGGCCTATATCTGATCCATATAATTAATCCAGAACTTCCAGGAGGCCCTATTACGGCGTTTGCAGCCTTAAGATACTCTTTTTTAATGCAGAAATGGAGCAAGGAAAATTTTCGTAATAGTTCAAAAATGTTTCTGTGGACTCTATGCAAGTTTATTTGCGTGAAAATATTCCCTAAATAGAAGGCATTAAAGTATCGAAAAGGGGGTTTCATGAGGTTTGTTGACAACATACCCTTCTCTTAGACAACAAAGACTTCCGTCCTCTTTCCCCCGACCAAAAATTAGAATTCACTAAATTATGAACATTTTTCAGCCATATATGCTCAGTTCCAAACATTTCCCAAAGACGGCAATTTTTGGCATTTAAGCAACCTTACATTAACCAAAATTTCTCAAAGACGATGGGGACAGCCCTCTCCTTAGATCCCTTCCCCAGGACTGCGATTACACATCACATGCTTTACCCTCCTATCAAAATACCCTGGCGCCGGCCCTGGATTAGAGTTAAAGAAATTGTAGGATTCAGGCTAGGGTTAACAAGCGATGTGAATCAACACTGTCCTCGAAATTATTCATGAAGAGGGAAATGTAAATGAGAACAATCCCCTTCTGTTTTGGGGTTATAAGCTTACACACTATGGTTATGCTCATGTATAACAAGAGCATAGTCCACTATGGTCACGTGCCCTAGGATGTGTATATTACGTACCTTTGTAAAAAGCTGAGCTGTTTCAAAAAGAGGTGTTTCCAAGGTTTGCCCCTGTGTGCCCCTTAATGAAAGTTTGAGTATAAAAACAGTTATGTACAATAACACCGTTTTATAAATCGATTTCGACACAAGGACACACTTTCTCATAAATCGATGAAACCAAAGGACTAAAACTATTTAAAATATCCACAAAGTTACATTTTTAGGGTGCGCTTCACGAGTGTATATTTTTATGAAGTACTGCCTCACTGGGCAATTTATTCCAGAATAACTGTTTTCAAATACATTTTCAAGAGCTATGGGATCACTGCTGTCATGAATCCTCCCTATTCATTACAATTCCCAAATTGATGATCTGTTCTTTCGATTCTGTCTTCGAAAACGGATAAGACAGGAAATTTTGTTGCATTTTTAGAGAGCATTCAATATCATATTAAGTTGCTAAAGTAGCTTCATTTCATAGGGTAATGTCCATTTACTTTGAACTTTAGTTCCCTCCAACTTGCAATGGAAGTTTGCTTCAGTTGGTCTTCACCAAGGCGAAACCACGCACCACACCAGAGACCGTAAGCGGGTGAAACCTCATGAAAGAGTATCAGTACCTGCGCTAAAATTCCCTTAAAATGTACCTCATGTCTAAAATTTCAAAAATTATGTTACACAGCATAAAAAATAATCCACAGTGTCCAATTTATGTCTTTACAGGACGTTCCTGAGCTGAGATATAAAATGTTAATTATTCACGCAGTTTGAAATGGAAGATTGCGCAATAATATGTGATGTCAATTTTGTACTACTCAAATTACCGTCGATGTTTTTCTTTGTTCTTTCTAATACTACTGCACCTTGTGCGGAAATGTGGTCACTGTCTTACTGTTATGATAGGGGCATACAGCTACATAAAACCTCTCCGTACAACATTTTATGCATGTAAACAGAAACCGTGTCAAGGTCATATAAACATTTCATTTTCAAAGGAGAACAAATGCAGGTAATGTGCGTTGTAAAAGGAAAGCATTACAAACTATTGCGCAATTGACTATTTCCAATTAAATTAATAAATTTTAACATTCTATATCTCAGCAACTGAGTAAGCTAGGAAAATGGGAGTTAGATGAATGAAATTCATTTTAACCCCTATAATATATATTCTTGTTATTTTTAGACTTAAGGTCAACTTAAATCCTGAATTTCACAAAACTGTGCGAGTAACAGTAAATAGAATAGTCATATTAGGATTGGTGCGGTCAGTGGTTAGGCTGATCCAGTGCTGTTTAAAGAAAGACGAATTTCCTACTCTGATGGTCACAATTTTAATCGTAACCCCAGAAGCTCCGGGGGCTTTGCTTCCCCTCAATGGCAGTTTCTATTGATCCCCACGAAGATCCCTACAGCGGGTCCCTGGACTTACACCTACGGGAAAGAATGCTTCAGAGTCCTAGGACATGATCAGTAATTATTTCCCCAAACAATATTATAATAAGTAAAATACGGTAAAATAATAGCGTTATAAATCGAAAGCAGTATGTTACCAAGAAGGCAATATCTCAGTATGTTCAATAATCCTACTCCTCATTTTCCTCCTCTTTTCCTAACATTGAATTTACAATAATTCAAATTCTCTTTTTCTTATTTCCTCTCAATTTTAAAAATTCATTATAGTAAAACCGTTTCTTTCATTTGTTTATAATACGAGTTAGGATGTTGCGAAAGCTTAAGTATTCTCTGTAATTCTAATTGGTTGGATGCTTCAGATATGTAAGGTAGAGTTTTTCTTAGTTTTACAAGAGTTTAAAATACCATCCGCTACCAATTTTTACGATGGCTAGAAAACCTTTCTATTACTCACCACGGAAAATGAATTGTTGTAATGCCGCAAAAGAAATTTGTCAACAAAGATATCACAGGCTCTGTTAGGATCATCGCAAAGGAAACAGCTGGCCAATCTTCATATTTTAAGCGGATACTAAAAGCATTAAGCTGAGACAATTTAAAACTACGGGTCTTAGAAAGTTGGAGAGGGCCATGGTCTATATGAATTACATAATTTGATATGCTAAAGAAGTAAGAAAGTGGTCAGAAATATCCATAAAAATATACCAGAGAAAAAATCACGAGGGTCATTAAAATATCTTCAACCAAGGAGGTGGAGAAGGGAGTGATACGAGTGGGCAGGGAGTGCAAAGGGTAAAAAGAATAGGATGTCATGAGATTGAAATATCTTTCACATTTAAGAGAGATTGAAATTGAAGTCACCCAATTAAATAGCATTTATAGTTAACACTACACATTTTGCTTAGATATTAATAAAGGAGTTTTGTGAAACATTATTATCAACACCCGTATGGTAGTAAATTACAACAACAATATAGTTACCTGAAATACTTCTATTTTTAATTTGAATAGAAATAGATTTAAAGAGGCCCTCTTCAAAAGTACCAAGCTCAGAAAGGATTTTAAACATCAAAATATTTCAAAGTATTTCTAACACACATGCAATCCCCACCACCGATTCTAAATGATCAAGGAGAGTGGACGAAATCGTAACCAGGTATTGAAAAAAGTCCTCTACAAGAGTTACGTTTTAGGCAAGTTTCAGTTATACTGACAACATCAAATGAGAAGTTAAACCATGAATCTGAGAGCAGAAGGAGTTGAAATTAATGTGCATCAAAGAAAGATGCCATGTTTTCAAGCCAAGCGTCACAAACATACACATCCATGTATTCACTAACGTGATTGCATAGATCCTTTGGAAAGGAATCAAGAAGGCACAATTGCAGTCAGTAAAGTAGGACAGAAGTAAATGATACGGAATGAAGTAGACAGGGCAGCTTCTTTGAAACAAATTTAATATCTAGAGAGAGGACGAGCTGTGAGGGAAGATGAAATAAACTCACCATATCAAGATAGAACGGACAGGAGCAAAGCAATCTATGACAAAGTAAACTTAGCAAATGTTATAACAGTTGGGAAATTATGCGTTGAAGTCATAACCTTCTAACGCTACAACCTAAAACAGAATGCCGAAAAGGAAAAAATTAATGGTAGCCTTAGAACTCAAATGTAGTAATCACTCTTCTGCACATTTTGCAAACTACTTTTAAAATTACGATAGCCTTTGACATGATGATTCTCCTCACCCTGCTAATGGCTGGGTCTTTAACCAAAGTACTCTGCAAGGTAATATATTACGTGTCGAAAGTTTATATGAATATCACTTCGGTCTCAAAGAGAATTCTGAGATGGTCAGGTTTGGGTATTGAGCAAACATGGAGAGCAGAAGAAAATTTCAGGGTTACTAGTAAAATTGGTAATTAGAACAACATAGGGTACTTTTAGACCCGGTTTAATGTTTTGGAAGGACAGAAAAGGTAACTGTTTTTTTCCGAATTGAAAACATTTTGTTCCAAAAATCATACACAACATGTTTGTTAAAAATGCGTCACATTGATATCGAAAAATATCATTGGTCGTTATTGACTATCTGTCCTGTAGAACAAAAACTCACAAGCTTGGAGATACAAAATCCAAAACTGGGGGTTAGTAACCATCTCGATATTAGAAACACTAGGTTCAGTTTGATTACAATCTGTACTAAAGATTTCTGAGTTACACTACTTTGATGACTACAACTCCATCCCAAATTTCCATTCCTAGTTTACTTTTGGCAGATATTCAAAAACGACTGCCAGACGTCAAAATGAATCATTACTATATTAATGCGGATTGAATACCCCCATATATTTGTCAATTATAAGCCAAGTAACGGTGACGGGGGATTAAGAAGGTGCATGTAGTTCTTGTCTTGTGCAATTGTTATGTTGATAAGTTCAGCCATGTAGACCCATTTCAACATTTCAAGACCAGTTGCAACACGTAAGGATCAAAAATGGCTGTCAACGGCTACGCTGAAAAATTTACAATATCATAGACATTACAAACAGTATTTAAAATATATTAATTAGAAGTCACTTCTCAATTTTATAACAACAACTTATTCCAGTTATTACATCTATTTATGTTATTTTCGACCAAGTCCTCTTATGTAATATTCGACTTAAGTAGAAAATACAAGGTAACCGTCAGCCAATCTAATTAATCTTATAAGGCGTTTAGACAGAGAAGCAGGCTGCATGTCTTATTTTCGTCTCACATTGAGAGGGCTTGAAATAGGTGCCAACGAAGTCCACGTTTTGCGATGCAACGCCAAGGCCCTGGGAATTCCCTTGAATGAGAGAGAGAGAAGTTGAAGAGAGAACTTAAGGCCACAGACACCAGAATGGCGAAATCAAGCGTACCGAGGGCTTTGGAAAAATCTGTCCCAATACTACTATCCCAGCATGGACTTATAAATACGTACACACATGACTAAACATTATAGTCATAAGCCTGCATTGCAAATAATTTCTTGTTGAAAGACTTTAAGCAAAATTGAGTAAAATAGTAAGATGCTTGGAAACGTTTTAACTGTTCCTGGTAAACTTCTATTTATGTAACATTATGCTACATCACACGCTCGCGTAACATCTACTTTCGGTTAGTAATTGTCAAAATCCCAATTAAGAAGAAAACATTTATCCACCAAATGTGTCGGTGATAAACATAGTTATGGTGAGACATGAGTTATCTGTGATAAACCTTCAATTTTTGCAGTTAAACTCCACAAAACTACCTGAGTTAGGAATGCACGAACCCCAGCACTTACCTCCCATTTGTATGCGTAACATTCACTTACCCTTGTATAGATCTGCCAAATGGACAGATGACACAAATAAAGTGGGCCCTGGACCCACATTTAGTTCTTCGTTGGCTCGTTACGTTCACTTAAGGAAGATACCAAAATCTAATGTTGAAAGCAAGTGTTATTGGGTGCTCCGAGTTTCGCGCGCTAACTAGGCTGAATGGACCACACGAAATGGACACCAGCTGTTTTCTATGTGTTAGCCAGGGTATCGTATATTCCTAAACTAAGAAGGTTTGTGGAATCTACGGTTCAGAAACCAACCTACCATCAAAGGATCTATGAACTGTCGAAGCAAGCCAGAAGCTTTTGGAGGAACTCAATGGTTTTCTAAGAAAAGCAATTCCGGTACCAATACAGGGCTAAAGAAGATCGAGTGTTAAGAACCCCTCCGAAAAGGGATAAAACAAGAAACTCCTGAAAGGGCCAAAACGTAAAAGATACTTAAACAAAGCTCTTTGGGGAATTTTTAGTGGTTCTGATTTGTATCTTCCACAAGAGTGAAGTTTTATGTTTTAAAAAAAGCAATAAAAATATGGGAAAACAATGACCAAGCGAAGATGACTCTGTGAAGTGTCTGACGTGACAAATGAAGAACTGAATGGAAGACCTATGTCGTGGGCCTCCTTCCACGGTGTTTTCTGCTCATTTGGTAAGTCTTACTGCAGTTACAAGACAAAGTTGTATGTTATAGGAGACTGAGGCGGCTAAAATGTATTTCAACTCATAAAGACGGATTTTCCGAGATGAACAACTTGGATTATCTATCGGAAAACTAGGATTATTGGTAAACTTAACGTAATTTCAGTGACAAGCTCTGATGTTTGACTGAAATTGATCGCTATCAGTCAAACATCTAGGTTTTGCAGGAATATACGATTAAATGTGCCGGAAATCGAAGTTCACCACCGTATTGGGCAAAAATTTTTCAATGTATCTTTTCTGCCCATAAACCATGATCATAGTAAAAAATTCACGTTTTCTCTGAAAATCCAGATTATTCGGTGAGTGATGAGCCATGATCTGGGGACAAAAAACATGTTTATCGATCCAAAACATGTTTCCGCTCGATAATCTACTTTTTCTTTATATTGACCAGTCGTACCATAGGTTGTGGTCGCGTGGTCAAATAATGAAAGATTCATAAAAGTTGTGAAAGTATGACTTTTGTTAAAATGTCATAATATTGATCTTTTTCATCTCAGATTGGATCAGAACAAGTGGAACAGCCCCTTCTTTTATTTTCTCTGGCGACACAGTAGTCAAGGATGGTCGTACATTTTATGTCTGCAGGGCATCAGTAACACTCTAGCTACCTCGATTACATGGGCTAATGGGAGTGGCTAGGATTAGGGTAAGGGAATTATTTTTTCTGCATGTAAATGGCTTTACAAATAAAACGTAAATCCTATTATTTCTATTCTTACCATTTCCTGTGCTTGACGCCACTTCCTCATTTAATGTGTGTGAAAGTTGGGGGTTGAGTGGTGGTGGGTGGGCGGGGTAGTGTGATGCATTTTGACGGATGTAAGAGGCTTGCTCATGTTGTTTATTTGCTAGTTTTTCCTCTTTCGATGTGTAATTGTCACATATCATTTTCTTAGGGAGTGACACTATCCGAACAGTCCTACAGGGCTTCTTAGTGCACTTTCCACATAATATGCCACTTATATGTTTCGAATGATGATTTTCCTGTTAAATTTGTGCTGTGATAAGTCAAAAGAAAATGAAATGCACAAATGAAAAATACTTTATAAAAGTGCCATCCAGAGGTTGTTGATAAAGCATGAACACTGTTGACACAAGAGGAACTTTCTTGAAAGACTCCTGAAATCAATTAATCTGTGTACCCAATACTAAATCCTACTGTCATTACAATTAAGCAATCTTTGTACAAGCTTTGCCACGAGATCTTCGCTGATAGGAAGAAATGAAGTATCCCGAATGGGTATTATTCCGACTTATCTCTTTTGCTGTAAGTACTAATCATATAACTGCCTGCAATCCCTAAGGAAAAGATTTTAGATAGCTGTTCAACTTACTTTCAATCTAATTTTGAATGAGATTGAGGACACGCCAGAAATATAACATTGTTGTTATTGAAAACTTTGCACATACTGTTTTGTTACGTGTGGAAACTTGGGCTACAATATATAGCTGCATAACTCCAACATTCACTCCTAGCGCCCTTATGTACATATGTTTGCCTGTGTCAGACCGCCAATAATTTTATAACAAGTAAATGTTGAATATAAATGGTTCTAGGGAATGACTGCTCAGACAGAGAATATACAGAAGAAAGTACCAGTGGTGGAGCCAGAATTTTCCCGACGAAAGGTCAAGCTGCCCGCACCGAGGCGGTTACCCGAAGATCCGACAATGGTCTCTGTTTGTCGAAAGAAGCAAAACGTTTATCCAGAGCTGCGCCAAACATTTTGCCTCTACTGGAGAAAACCTGAGATTATTGAGCTTTTCCTGAACTGGATTAGAGACTTAAGCGGCTTTTTTGAACAATCTTAAGTAAGCCGAAGAAACAAGTTAACTGTACGGGTGACTAGACGCTATCGGGATATATGTACTCTAAAATTCCTACTAAGTTCCGCGAGGAAACTAAAAGAAATTCCTTAGAGGTGTGCCTCTCCTGGCGCCACCTCTGGAGAGTACTGTAGAAAAGGAGTTTGGGGTCTTGTCTAACCTGAAATACTTTTGTTAAAAACATGAGCTCTCACCCAGAATAGTTTCGCAGCCTGAGTGTAAGCAAAATCATAGCCATTCAAAATTCCTTTACATTGAAGGATACCGGAACAATTACCAAAATTTATACCACCCTGCATACCAAAGTATAGGCTACTTCACAAACAATTAAGATTTGCAGTGATTGTATTCCGCTGGTAGCCGGCCAGGCAGACGTGCATTACACCTCCCTCTTCATGGTTGCACCCGTTGAAGTATGTTTGTGAATAACAGTACATATTGGACACCTAACTGCCTAATATGAAGGTACGTTTACTAGCAATAAGGTATACTTTGTAGTTATCATCAGTGTGTCGTGTACCTTAGATACAAAAGGGGGCGATATAGTGTCCGCTCTCAAGGAAAAAGCGCAAATTCTCTTGTTGCAACTTGTCCTTGACTGAAGCTAAAGTTGTCCCAAAATATTTTAGGCAAAATTTTCAGCAGTGGTTTTATTGATAATTTTGCACTGTAAATGAAAAACCTTGAAAGTAACTGAGTTACAAATAAGGACTACATTTTAAATTATGCAATCGCAAAGCTCGTAGTACAGTCATTCGTTATGAAGTCGCAGAAAGCTATCAAATGCCACCTACTATTTGCTTAAGTCTTTCGGGGGAAGTCATTGCCTCCTTTGCTGCATTAGAAATACTTTTATTGGACTATCATTAGGAGAGTATGACATTCAGAAAAAATTCTGTGCATGTCCTCAAAACTCTTCATCGGTATTATTTCCATCCACCCCAAGACATGCCCAAACCCCCCCCCCCCGAAGATTATCTCAGGACAATTCACCTGGGACATCTTCTTCTGTAAATTGCCACTTACTAATGAAACTTAAATCTCAGACAGCTTCACCCCCCCCCCCCCCCCA